>BMAC01000213.1:252801-266990 GCA_014905375.1 Phtheirospermum japonicum
TATTTTGAATTTCTCAAATCCATTTATTGGTGAGTGAGAAATGATGCTTGGAAGTTGAACGGTTTGCTTTAATGCTTTATCGGTTATCCCACATTTAATGTTAGTCAATGTGGAAGAGAGTTTAAAAATGATTACATTTCTTTAATGTACATCAAGTGGGCCAGAGAGTGTTGTGGGTTTTGTGTAAACGAAGTTCACGCGGGCTCTTGGACTTGGGTTCGCCAGTCCGCCTTCGGCGGAGCCAAGCCCGAGCCCGGTCCCGGACCTCGGACCTCGGTCCTGGGTCCTGGGCTCTGGGCCTGGGACTTGGGACCTGGGACTTGGGACTTGGGTCTTGGGCAATTGATCCTTATTGGTTGGTCCGATTGAGTTGGTCCGTATGGGGTTCGGGTTCTGACTCAACCTTGGTTTCATTTTGAACCTTCTCGCACCTGACCGATACGTAACGGCTGGCTCTTGACCAGTCAGACGGTTTCAACTTTTGAATTTCAAACAGCAGACGTATTTGCACGCTGAACTCGTCCAGGTTCATGTCAGATAAAACTGACTGTTTGAACGCCATTAAGGTCGTCTTAATTGGCAGCTGCTGTAACCCTAATTTGAACCCCTATATAAGGGTGAGACTCCTGCATTCCCCAGCCACTTTATATACGCATAAAACACCTGAACGACCTGGAACAGCATAAGCATACATACATACTCATATTCAGCATAACATTTCATAGCTCAGTTCGTTTTCTTCCAGTTCGCCGGAGCTTTGGTATTTACGGTGCTGTAATACCAGGGACGAAGTCGTTTCATCTTTGGAGACGAATAGTCAAAACCGAAGGGCACTACTGGGGCTATTTCGTCTTGCGGACAGAGATTAAATCTCGACTCGACTTGAATTATTTATTTGTTTTCTGTTTTTCGATTTCTTTTTCCAGTTTTGTGCTCGAATTATTGCTATTCCAACAACATCACTGCAATACAATGTAATTTCAGAGCGCTCAATCTCAATTATCAACTCCTCGAGCACTGGACATCCAGAAAGCAGATGGGGAAGGGATTTATTAGACTCATAGTTGACGTTTTCAAGATGAAGCTTTTTAAGGGTGCATGAAAGATTTTCCCGCCCTTTGTTTTCTTTGTAAATTTGAATTTTGAGGTTAATAGTTTAAATTTGTAAATAATAAAATCCGTATAACTTTTTAAAAACGATTGATTTAGTTAATTATGGATTGCTATTAGTGCTTTGTTATTATATTTAGTAGAGTATCGTTGTTATTAAGATAAGAAATATATTATAATGGATTTGTGTTTTGCTAATAAGTTCTATATATAGAGCTAGTCTGTTGTTACCGTGCGATGATGCACGGGTGCTGTGCGTAATGACGTGTAAATGTAGATTTTTTTTATAATCTTAATATTTATTTGGTTGTAACAATATAATATAAATTACAAACAAAATAAATTTAAACACTTATTGTAACTCTAATTATAAAATATAAATATCTTTTTTATATAGTAAATCGTACATTTGTATCATCATTGTAAACTAATATTGAATCTCCAAAATCGTACCGAAAACTCGGTGAGGACCGTTCAAAGATTTTTTATTTCGGTTCGAAAATATTTTAATTCGTGAACATATAAGTCTTCACTAATCCAACATTTTATATGAATAAACATTGATGAATATCTTTAAAAAAAAAGTGTAACAAATCTTCTTTCATTGCATGGAGAAGATTTCATAAAATAAAAATAAATTTTGTATAAATTTTTGCTCTCAAAGAGTGAGGACAATAATCTTTGTCATTTTCTAAATCAGTAATTGTAGATACTAGGGGTGTAATCGAGCCGAACATTGTCAAGCTCGAGCTTGACTGCAAAACTCGAATCTCGAGCTCGAACGAGCTCAATTTTCTCAAGGTCGAGCTCGCCTCGTTTGAAAACTCGACAAGCTCGAGTTCGGCTCGGCTCGATTTACATAATATTAATAAAAAAAACTTAAAATGCATAAAATAAAATACTTAATATTATTTTTATTATATATTTAGGGTATATATGTAAATAAGTGAGTATAATAAGGATAAAATGGTAAACTCGATTAGGCTCGCGAGCCTATTCGTTAAGTATTACTGAGCTCGATACATAATCGAGTAGCTCGAGCTCGAGTTCGGCTCGATTAACTTAGAGTCGATTTCGAACTTTTCTCGAGTCCATCCCGAATAACTCACGAATATAATAAAATATATTAGATTAACATCAAATGTTGTACACGCATACATCAACTTTACTAATAAGAATTTCCGTATATCACCTTAATTTCGACGCACACAGTACATAATATGGATATGAGTTCTAATATTACGCTTTTATATTATTTTATATCACTTCAAAAAATAAATAACAAAATTACATTATATTAAGTAAATGGTTTAAAGATGAAGAATATGTATACATCAAACGAGCTAAATATTAATTTAGATATTATAAAAAGCCATAAAACATGTAGTAATATTCTATCATACATGATATCCAATATTTAATACTAAAAATAAAATTATACATTTGCATGTTTCTTAATTCGCAATAAGTGAGGGAGAAGGTATGGGGAGTGATCACAATTGAAAGTTTGCTGGAAAAGTATCGGTATAAAAAAATCACGATTTTGATGATAGGTACCGCTCGTCAGTATTTTTGGCGTCTAATTGATTATTAATGGGATTAACGTACTCATCAGCAAATGCTGATAGTATGATGATGGGTGGTGTCCATCAACAATACTCTGCACATGATTCGTTACCCGTCTACATTTGCTGACGGGTCATGTCAGCCAACAAATTCAAATAATGCTAACGTGTTGTTGACCGTCAGCATTTGCTAACGGGTCTATTTCAAATAATGTTGACAGGTTTAGCCCGTCAGTATTTTCAAATAAGTATATTTTTAATTTTTATTTTTATTTTTTATTATATTTACTTGTATTTATGTCACAAATCAATAATCAAATACGAAAACTAATTTGTATTTCCCAATTATTCGTTTTGAAATATGGTGGTGGCGGACTTGAAATGTGTTGGTGGTTCTCAAATATGGCGGTGGATGTTTCCATGATTTCTGGTACGGTTGGGCGAATGACTTGTCTATACTACATGGAGGGATCAGATGTGTTTACTATTAAGTGCAATGGAAAATAATATTTGTTTGATAATTATCAGGAGTTTCTTAATTGTGGTCATTGTTTTCGAAAAGACAAACGGCATTTCCGAAAAATAATATAAATATTGACACTCCGCCACCAAGCATACAGTCACAGATGAAGATTTTGGCAGAGATTGAAAGATTAGAGAACTTTAAAGTCATTGATCTAGATGAAACACGCATTAATGGACATATAACCCACAAGTGGTTGAAGGAGAATGAGCATCTTTTGGGATTTATCATACTTGAGCGAGAATTTGATTTGACATAATTTAGATGTCATGCACATAGAGAGAAATGTCTTTGAAAATGTGTTTAACATGGTGATAAATGTGAAGGGTGAAGATAAAAGACACTATGAAGTCAAGAGATGAATTGAATGAATATTGTCTCCGTCGAGCTTAAGTAAGATGCGCCATAAAAATATATTAAAGCTTGTTACACACAGCATAAGACATCAAAAGTTGTCTTGTGTGACTTGGTAAAAAGATCTCAAAATCCGAGGCATTTATGGATAGATATTGTTTAACAATAATGACATTTGCTAAAATAAAAAACTTGAATTCACGGAACATTATGAGCGCAATAATGACAATTGCTAATACGAAAAACTTTTGAAGTCATGGAACATTATGAGCGTTTGTGTTGCAGGTTTTTATTCAAATGGAACTCAAGAATACAAATTAAATGATATTTTTAGTAAACCTTTAATCAAATTAAACAATTTTATAGTTATTAGTAAAAATATATTGTACATGTGCACCTGACTAGTATAACAAACATGCACATAGAACAGAAACTATCCACCAATGACTTGCCCCTGTTTCTCCAAATTCTAAAAGGAAGATGGTTTGCTGTCACCTTATCTTTATGTTAACATCTACTCTCATCCCACGATTCTTACAGAAACAATAAAGAGAAAACAATGAATTTTCTGAGTTAGTCAACTGATATATATCAAAGAACATTGACAAAGTGATAAAACTAGCTACAATACTTGGCACGAAACGGTGAGCTTGATGAAACCCGCATTACATCATGACATCACAAAGAGGATCGATCGAGACACATCATAAATTAATAAATCACTAATAAACCCCTCAAAAAAATTTCAATGGAAGACAAGATGACATGCCTTAGATCCTCGCGGAAACAATGAAACTCTTTTGAGCGCTTCAGAATTCTCCTGCTCATAAAATATATTTCCACTGTGTAGGGAATATATTTCCATCCTATTCAGAACTTTTGCATTCCACAAAATATATTTGATTAGTTCAAATTCATTCCTTGTGTACCCAAATCGATGGATTGTCACAGTTCTAAGATGTGACGACAGGCATTTAGTCTCTTGGTGTGGCTCCATCCCGAGTTGTCCCTGATACTAAAACAAAACAAAGACAATATAGAACTCTATTTAAATAAGTAGAAAATCATGACAAAGGAGAAAAGAAGAAAGCTGGAAATATTTCAAAAACCTTGGTGATAATAAGGACTTGAAGATTATCAGCATTTTCGAGGAAATATGAGAGAAAATACCCATCCGTAGCCAATTCAAGTCTGGTTAAATTGTGAAACATGGTGGTGAAGGTAAAGGACTCAGGGTCAGGAACCTGCAAGAATATATATAATCTTTTAATACTACAAAGAGTTTAAGGACAAAGGTATAAAATGGATGGGGAGTCCGAACAGATACCTGAAACTGACCACTTGATAACTTTAGACACTTGACGTTACATAGACCATCAACAAATTCTAACACAGAAGAAAGGGTCTTCCCCTCTATCAAATCAAAATGGAACCCACTGATATCAACTTCAACTAAGGAGGCTAGCATCCCAGGAGAGACATCTTCGGGTACACAACTCTGCAATTTGAGATATCTAAGTGCTGGAGTATAAACGTTCACCCTGTATTTCCCGTTAGACACAATCACGAGCCTTTTTATTGTGGGTGAAGCTATGTCACAACAGACCATAACTTTTTTTGGATAATGGGTGATCATCAATTCCTCAAGCACTGGACAACCAGAAAGCAAGTGCACAAGGGATTCATCGAACTCGTATTTAACCGAGTCAAGATGGAGAGTTTTAAGGGCAGGCAAACATACATCGCCAGTCGTGGGGATGTCACCGCAACAACAGAGCCTCAGATCGACTAGGGTTTCACAGGTGAAGATGCAACCAGGCAACAGA
The DNA here is from genome assembly GCA_014905375.1 of Phtheirospermum japonicum. NCBI lineage: Eukaryota > Viridiplantae > Streptophyta > Magnoliopsida > Lamiales > Orobanchaceae > Phtheirospermum > Phtheirospermum japonicum. The sequence goes on from BMAC01000213.1 coordinate 258,180, forward strand.
GCACAACCAAAATAGCAAAGGTCAATATTTTTTACATTGCGTGCAACGGCAGCGGTGATACATGTCTCGAGTTGCGAGTTGTTGCAGTCACCACCGACATGAAAGAGGCGAAAAGTATTCATTCTTGCGACTTCATATAGCAACATAAACCTGTTGATGATGTCAAGAATGCTCAACTCTGTGTGAGGATATCTGCTGTGGAAATCTAAATTGGGGAGATGAGCCCATAGAAACCTCCATCTCTTAGCAAGAATATTGGTTGCCACGGAGTTCATAGTTGGGAGAAAAGAGAGAATGTGACAGATGATGTGGTCTGGCAAGCCGCTAAGTCTATCGATCGAGGGCATATTTTTTCGCTTACGGTCTGAAACTATTTGCCACTTTCTGTCAATTGTCTTGATATCTCTGTAGCATGGAAAAAGGGTTTCTGCTAGGTTTTCACAAACACTTGATTAGGAATTTAGGATTTAGCAACTCTCCCAATATATGTTTTTCCTCTGGCCGAGCCTATATATTAACTTTAAACCAAGTTGACATAATTAATGTCATACCATAAGGCAGTAGATATTAAGACGGATTCTAGTTGCTTTAAATACTACTCCCCAATTTTTTTCTTCTATTGTTTTAGAATTAAGGTTAATAATTAGAAAACATATATATTTAATTAATACATTATTAATTAATTAAACATTGTGTCGTTTTAAAATTTATGTTAATAATAACTAACATGTAAATTTATTTAATACACTCTTAGTTAATTAGTACTAATATTTATAATTAGTTTATACTAGTTTAACACCCGCATTTCATGAGGAATTTGAAAAATAGTATAATACTCATAAAAAATACTAAAAGAATAATATTAAAAATTATACACAATCATAATATTATTTGTTCTGTTTATATGAATATTATTTTTCATAATAAAATCTTATTACACACAAATCACAACTTTATTTGTTTTATTTACAGTATGAATGATTTTCACAATAATTTTTTTTCAATTTTCTTACCGTGAAATTAGTTGTAATATCAAAATACCATAAATTTGATACGAAAACCCGTAGAAATTAAGTTTGAAAAAATGTAAAATATACAACACTCGCGTATCACATGTGAATATGTGATATAAAAAAATTAAATAATATAAGGTTCTGATAATTCTATTAAAAATCGTCATACATCTAACTTGTAGTGTGAAATATTACTTTATTATGTTTTTGTGTTTTTTTTTTTTTCTTATGCGTAAGACACAAATTTATTTGTATAGATATATAATGTGTATATATATATATCAATGCATTATATTGTAATAGATAAAGAGATTTAGAATATAATTAATATTTATTTTTCTAGGCGTAATAATTTGTTAGTATTATTTGTTTTATCTTTTTTGTTTCTCTTTTAATTTTTTTTTTGGTGTAAATATAGTTTTCATATATATTATTAATATTACTTTTAAATTAATTATATTAGGATTGGATAAAGAAATTTAAGTTTATATTTTTTATATTTAATTCCCTTTTGTAATAATTTTATATAACTCGTGTTTTTTTTAAATAAATATTTAAAATTCTAAAAATAAAAATACTTCAACTTTTATTATAAATAAAATTTAATTCAAATTATATATATATTTTCTTAATTAGATATAACTTATTTATATATGTATATTAGAAGAGTAAAAGTAAGGTATTGAATTATATGTTAAATAAAACATTAAATTAGGTAACATGCAATAAAAGGAAGATACTGAATTAGGTAAAATATAGTATTATGAAAATATAAATTAGGTAAAATATAATAAAAGAAAAATACTAGATTAAGTAAATATTAAGCTCGAATGACACCGAAGCACTAGAAATTTTATTAAAGCTAACAAAGCGTGAGAAACAGATACATAGGAATAGGATAAGATGATTTTACATTAATATAAATGAGAGATGTCCTTTAGACTTATAATTATCTAATTAGCATAATCTTGTCTTGATTTCTTTAAATAAACAAGGACAAAGTTAGAAACAAGTGATAAAATTCTATTGCGAGCAGGGGCGTAGCCAGCCCAGTGTAGTACTCCTAGCCCAAATTTACTAACCCTAACCCAAATATAATTTTTTTACTATTTTTAATATAATTTTGTTTCGTTTTTTTTTTTTTGGTTTCCTAGGCCCAAAAATAATTTTGGGCTATGCCTTGGGCTAGGGGAGCACTCCCTGGCTCGCCCCAGATTGCGAGAGTGCAACATGTGCCGGTTTGGGATCAGATTGCTTGACCAACCATTGACATGACAATTTTATTGTAGGTTTAGGAATAAACGGACTATTATGGCTAAGCCCTACATAGAATTGAGAGGGCATATTAGGAATAGCAAATCAGCGAGCAATGCCACCTTTTCGGATGACGCAATATGCTCCGGGTCTCCTCAAGGCATGTATAATCGAAGTGTAAAAGAACTCGATCTTTCTATTGTTTTCCTAGTTGCATCTTCGCCTGCAGAACCGTTGTCAATATGAAGCTATCTGGGTACATCCCGATGACCGACGACATATGTCTGCCTGCCCTGAAGAAGCTTTGCCTTAGCTGGGTTCGGTATGGGTCTGATGAGTCCCTTATGTTCCTTCTTTCTCGTTGTCCGGTCCTCGAGGAGTTGACCGTCCACAGATTGAGTGCTGACATGGCTTGCCTTTCTGTATCGTCTCGCACGATAAATAGGCTCGTTCTCAATTCATCTTTTGTTGATCATTGTGATACTAACGATAGGTACACGGTGAAGATTGATGCTCCGGAGGTTAGGTATCTCAAGGTTCGTGATTTTGTATCGAAGGAGGTTTTGGCTGGGTCGCTAGCATCCTTAATTGAAGTAGATGTCAATTAAGGCAACTATGTACTATTAAATGGGATTGAAGATGAATATGATGATTCTGATGATGGTGTTGATAACGATTCTGAAGGTGATGCGCCTGTAGAAGGCGACGATGATGTCTCTGACGACGATGCTTTAAACAATGAAGGAAGAGGATGATCTTTATGCTCGCTCTGCGCTGGAATTTGTTGGATGCCTCTCTAATGTGAAGCATCTGAGATTATCAACTCGTTTGATTGATGTAAGTGTTTGGCTATTTCTGTTTTTATAATTGTTTCTGTTGTTGGTGATTTTTCATCTCCGGTATGAATGCTCATCTTCTTGCAGGTTTCTGACTCTGAATCCTCTGCTTTGACTCTAAAGTATAATAATTTAATCAAACTTGCACGTGCTGATTGGCGATTTATTCCAAATTTTGCTCGAGATCTGCTCTATCGTGCTAGTTAAAGCAACTTCTATCTTCAACCTGCTTGGCATCGCAAAAGGGCCTGTGGTTGGTGGTTTGAAATCTTATACAAGAAAAAAAGATTTTCATTTTTCTATACACGTTATGACATATGAACTCATTACAATTCTATATATCACTTATGTATGACACACTTCTTGTCTTAATCAGTGCAGTTTTAGGGCAGTTTCAAGTTGTTTTATGTGCATAAAATAGTAATATATAACTATATTAACGCATTTTAGGCCGAACATTTGAAAACGGGGACACCAAATAACCTAGAATTAACCAAATGAGTCGTGCATGTGATAGGATTCTGGTCTAACAATCGGGGTGCTCAAAATAGATAATTCAGTACAAATTTTACTATAAAGGAAAATGAATAAATAAAGTTTTGCTCCAAAATGATAAAAAGCACCATTAGTTTGGATGGCAAAGTGTATTTTCCCCTTGAAAACTGTGAAATTTAATGATGTAACAAAAAAGATTTATGTTTAATCCCAACTTTGAATGATTTATTGTTCATGGAATAAAATTGTGAAACATGCAAAACTTTGAAACAATCCCAATAAGACTTAAAGGTTACTCCCAAAATCACATTCATTCAACAAATGAAAAAAAAAAAATTGCAAATTCTTTAGCAGACAAAACCAATGAATAAAATTATGCATATCATCAACTAGAAGGGGGAATAACACTTGAGTTGTCCCTTTCTATTAGGTTTACTAACTAATACCCAACCTTCAGGGACCTCGAATTTTGTCTGAGGCTATGCCATAGGTGGTGGAGCAAAAGCGAGGGCTTTGGTTAATTGTACGGTGGATTTGGGGTAAATGCTATGGATTATCCGATTACTGGATCACAGCAGAGTCAATTTGTACATGTAGGATATTAAAAGGCTTAAATTTGTTGCAATTTAGACCAACATGAGATATTATAGAACCAAATATTTCACTCTTTTATACTTACAATAAAATATCAATTCATCCTCTATATATGGAATAGGGACATTTGGCTTAGTTATAAAGTTGGTCCATAAATTATAAGGAGATATAAATTTAGTTCTGTATTTTGTTGGGTAGCAATTTTTTGCATTGTGTGCAATTCCTTTAATTCCACGTGTACTAGTTTGTGCAATTTTAGGCATAAATGGGTGCTTTAATATTTTATTTATTTTTCATAATATACCCAAATAGGCACATCTAGTAATATTTTTTATGGATAATAATGTAAAAAATATACAAACATAATAATCACTTCTCTAGTGTTTGAGATTTGTGACGTTTGTCCTTGATTAAATACTCCAAGGGTCTATTAAAATTAAAATCAATTTGGAGCTCTGTTTGACGCCCAGATATCCTTCTTGACGACCGACGCTCAGCATACACATATATATTTGTGGAGACAAATATTAGCATGCAGAGTGATAAATCAGGTGATATATTGTCAACCAACTAGATAAAAAAGAATATAATGTTAAAAATAAGAGACTTGTTTATGGATCACTTTCCTTACATTAATATGTGCGGAATATTTTACATGCAAGTTCAATTAATAAAATCTCCCAAACAAGTATGGTTAGTTTTTTTGTTTTTCAATTTATTACACTTTGCTACCACATGAAGCACCTAGATAGTTGATCTTTTTGTCGGGATTTCTATCACGTGCATGAAACAATTCTTGTTTGCGCACGTTTTGGTCAAATTCCAAATTGTTTAAATTATGCACAATTTGAAAACTAACTTTTCAGCGGTACGCTAAACAGTTTAAATTGAACACATCAAACAACTTGAAATCGACAATAAGGTGCATAAACAAGAGGGTTACCATGCACATGAAAAAATACCAAAGAAATTTTCACAACTAACAAATTTCGAAATATGATACTTGTGTAGTTATAAAATTTCATGTGACGAAATAAGTTTTCACCGTTTTCGCTCCTCCACGAAATCTTAGATCCCAATAAAGTATTAGCTAACAATCTACAACAAGTATAAGAACCTCTAACAGCTATGTGCATGAGTTGCGCAACTTCTGGTATGATTCTAGACAGGAACAAATATTGACAAAATAAAACACAAAAAGATACACATATTAGATAAATATTAAATTAAACGAGAAATATGTTATGCTTAGCTAACTTACTCTGGCCGGAAATCTCCAATAAGGCCCTGGCGCATTGGATCTCATCCTCAGTCTGGACCTCATCAACCAGACGTTGAGCATCGTGGCCCTCATCAACTTCCTTTTGATTCTTCGATTTTGTGAGCCAATCAAAAAAATGCAACTTAGTCAAACATATTGATCTTCACAGTATCTACTCATTTATAATTCAATAATTATTTCATCATTTATCAATCTGTTGATGGCCACGATTGAAAGATTACGAGGAACAGGCTAATAATGAAGATGGTAATCATAAAAAAAATAAAATAATAATACATGTTTGAAAAACAGCACCAATGATATGCACTAACTAAATTCCAAGAAAAGGAAAAAAAGAAACGTACTTTGTTTTTGGAAGTCGACCCTCCATGCCTTACATTGCTTTTCATAGAGTGCTTTGGGTTGCTAGACGAAGCAGTTTCTATCTTTGGTTTGCTTCGCATCGCAAAAGGTCCTGTGGTTGGCAGTACGAAATCCTGTAGAAGAAACACGTGCGCGTACCAATAATACATTATGAACATTATATCTTTGATAATACAGTTGAAGTTCAGATGATTTTTTTTCTTTTGTTGCTCAAGTTATTCTTTACTTTATGGCAACTAAGTTTTTCTATTTGCAAACTTGCAAATTCTTTTTTAGTTAATTTCCTGGCACATTAATACAATGATATATGACTACAGAAAAAAGATTATCGCACATGGAAATTTTCACGGATGTCAATTAAAATTAGGGTGAAATTAAATACTTTGCTATTTTGACAAGACCATTTGTTTGTTTGTTTGTTCTTTTTGGGTACACATTATCATCCGAATTACAGGTGTGGGTTTTGCGCCGTCACCTAAGTTGTGGAACATTTTAGCACAATTCTGTCACATGCTCGGCGCGCTTTGTTTGTGCAATTTTTGGTGAATTCCAGGTTGTTTTATGTGTACGAAATTTATAGTAATCAAACCTTTTTTGTTTAGTCTTAACAGTGGGAATTGAGTGCATCGCATAACCTGGGATTAACCAAAAAGTGTACAAACAAGAGGCATGTCGAACAAAAAAATAGTGATTTAACTTTAATGAAATGAACAAAAAATTTTGATTATCAGTCTTTCTGTTTTCACTTTTTGGTCCCTAAGCAAAATCAATGTTAGATTGTATCTTCAATAGCAGGTAAATTATTAATGAGAGGAATGTTGCTCTAATTTTAAAGACTAGGGGTAAACAAATAGCATGGTTGGGAAAGAGTTTAAGTAAAACTCACAGGAGCATATATGGAAAATCCTCTTTCTTTTGCATAATTTACGTGCCTCATCAAATCCGATTCACTGTAGAACCTTTGCCCCAAAATATTCGTGTAGCACTGTATATACGATGCAGATTGTTTAAATTATGCACAATTTGAAAACTAACATTTCAGCAGTACGCTAAACAGTTTAAATTGAACACGTCAAACAACTTGAAATCGACAATAAGGTGCATAAACAAGAGGTTTACCACGCATGTGAAAAATAACAAAGAATTTTCACAACTAACAAGTTTCGAAATATGATACTTGCATAGTTATAAGATTCCATGTGACGAAATAAGTTTTCGCTCCTCCACAAAATCTTAGATCCCAATAAAGTATTAGCTAACAATCTACAAGTATAAGAACCTCTAACAGTTATGTGCATGAGTTGCGCAACTTCTGGTATGATTAAAAGAAAAAAAATAAATTAAAAGAGAAAATGTTATGCTTAGAGAACTTACTCTGGCCAGAAATCTCCAATAAGGCCCTGGCGCATTGGATCTCATCCGAGGTCTGGACCTCATCAACCAGACGTTGAGCATCGTGGCCCTCATCAACTTCCTTTTGATTCTTCGATTTTGTGAGCCAATCAAAAAAAATGCAACTTAGTCAAACAGATTGATCTTGACAGTCAGTATTTACTCATAGATAATTCAATAAATATGTTATCATTTATCTAATCTGTTGTTGATGCCCACTATTGAAAGATTACGAGGAACAGGCTAATAATGAAGATGGTAATCATAAAAAAAATAAAATAATAAAACATGTTTGAAAAAAAGCACCAATGACATGCACTAACTAAACTCCAAGAAAAGGAAAAAAGAAACGTACTTTGTTTTTGGAAGTCGACCCTCCACGCCTTACATTACTTTTCGTAGCGTGCTTTGGGTTGCTAGACGAAGCAGTTTCTATCTTTGGTTTCTTTCGCATGGCAAAAGGTCCTGTGGTTGGCGGTACAAAATCCTGTAGAAGAAACACTTGCACGTACCAATAATACATTTAAACTTTATATCTTTGATAATACAGTTGAAGTTCAAATGATTTTTTTCTTTTGTTGCCCAAGTTATTCTTTACTTTATGGCAGCTAAGTTTTTCTATTTCCAAACTTGCAAATTCTTTTTTAGTTAATTTCATGGCACGTTGATACAATGATAAATGACTAGAGAAAAATGATAATCGCACATGGAAATTTTCACGCATGTCAATTAAAATTAGGGTGAAATTAAATACTTTGCTATTTTGACAGGACCATTTTTTGTTAGTTTGTTCTTTTTCGGTACACATTATCATCTGAACTACAGGTATGGGTTTTGCACTGTCACCTAAATTGTGGAACATTTTAGCGCAATTCTGTCACATGCTCTGCGCGCTTCTTGTTTGTGCAATTTTTGGTGAATTCCAGGTTGTTTTATGTGCACGATATTTATAGTAATCAAACCTTTTTTGTTTAGTCTTAACAGTGGGAATTGAGTGCATCGCATAACCTGGGATTAACCAAAAAGTGTACAAACAAGAGAGAGTTAAAGATCAACAAGAAAACAACCTCAATAATACATAAGGGTTTACTCCCAATATCAACCAAACCACATCCCTTTAAAAAAATAAATCGGAAAAAAAAGAAGCAAAATTCCATAGAGACGAAGCAAATAGTGAAATTCTGCAAAAATATCAACCAGATCTATTGAAATCCGTCAAACATCAAAACGAAGCAGATGCAAATTATTAATAAAATAAAAAAAGACATATAAACAAACACAGAGAGACCTTAACAAGCTTCCCCTTGTTGCTAGGCTTCGTCACCATCATCCATCCCTCGGGGACTTCGAATTCGGACTGATTAGGTGACAGAGCTGCCATAGATGGTGATTTGTTGTACACGAATGAAGGATCCAACGATTTACAGTGAGGTAGGGTTTCGAGGAATGGCTAATTGCACAAGAACACAGATTTTGAGGCAGTGGCGTTGGCGACGACATAGTGGCTCCAGGGATTGCTGCTGTGGTACAGATTAATTACAGAGATGAGATTTTGAGAAAAGTATGAAGGAAAAAAAAAAAA
>BMAC01000213.1:273280-291064 GCA_014905375.1 Phtheirospermum japonicum
AAAAACAAAATCAAATCACAGAATTCTTCAAATCTGCGTAGAATACATCAAACAAACATCCAGTTGCAAATCTCAGAATTAGATTTGCGTAGAATACATCAACAAATATCTACATCAAACAAAAATTAAAACAAATCCCAAATCTCAGAATTAAAAAAACAAAAACAAATATCTACATCAAACAAAAATTAAAACAAATCCCAAATATCAGAATTAAAAAAAATCAAATAACATAATTCTTCACATCCAGTCGCAAATCTAAGAATTAAAATACAAATCAAATCTCAGAATTAAAACAACAGAATTCTTCACATCCAGTCGCAAATCTGCGTAGAATACATCAAACAAACATCCAGTCGCATATCAATCTGCGTAGAATACATCAAACAAACATCCAGTCGCAAATCTCAGAATTAGATTTGCGTAGAATACATCAAACAAATCGCAGAATCAAACAATCACAATTAACATAAATCTAAATCGCAAATCTCAGAATTAAAATAAATCTACGCAGCATAATACATCAAACAATTGCAAGGATGTCGATAAATTTGGGTTGCTACCCAATTTCGTAGAAGAGAAAGAATGGAGATAGATTAGGGATGAGAGGTGGAATGTTTGCTTATTAGGTTTAGAGACGGGAATTATTAGGTAATGAGAATTGAAAAGAATAAGAAAAAAAGTTCTATTTTATACCCTAGTCAAAAAACTAAAAAAGGAAGCAAATAATAGTGGTTTTTAACAAATTGACACATCAGCTTTTGTATTATTTAGAAAATGACACATGGAAAATAGGGGTATAAGGAGTTGACACCTAATCAAGGTGTCAACAGCTTTAACATATAGGGTTGTTACACTAAACCAAACCAACACCTCGGTTTTATAAATAATGAAACCACCAAACCAACAACAACAACAACAAAAAAATGGTTTCAAGTTGATTTGGTTTTCTCAAACTTAATTTAAGTCCGGTTTGAACCAATATTATTTGTTCATTAAATTAGTTTCAATATAAAAACAAATAGTTTACTTGTAGAATAAAACGATAAATGCATAAATTAAAAGTTACATACAACAAATAAAACTATAATAATTATTGGAGATGAGTGGCGATCGATATTAACGATGAAGGGCGGTATAGATGCCGAGCTGCATGAAGGGCGGTAAAGATGGATTTTGGAAGATTTTGAAATGAGAGAATTACACTATTAAGATATTACACTAGAAAAAAAAAATTACATACGGAAGTTACCAAGGAACTTGATCCCTCAGTAATTACCAACAGACCTATTGATGGACACCGAGGGATTTACCAAAACAAAATCGATGGCTTTACCAAGGTATGTGCCAATCGGTACCTTTTCCATCGGCAGTCTCATTGGTAATAATGACGCCAATTATTAAGGCCATAAATCAAGAAGGTTTGCTGACGGACAACCGATAGTTCCTTTTTACATACGGTAAAATGCGTCGGTAAATGCAGACAACATAGATAGCTCTTGTAAAAAATTGAAAGTGTTGATGGCTTGATGGCGCCCTAGCTACAGTACATATGATTATAAATGGGGCATTAGGGTTGTGAAATCCCATCCACCCAAACCCCCTTTCTCTCAAAATTCTCTCCTCCGCCACAGCAACCATCTCCACCCATCACTTTCTTTGTCGATAGCTCTCCACCGCCAGCCACCACCACCTCCGTCGACAGCTCCCGCCCCCACCCCACCCCTCTTTCCCTTTCTCTCCCCTTTCTCTACTCCACCACCACTATAACCACTACTACCCACCACCACCACCTCCATCGCCAGGCATCGCTTCCAGCCTGCCGTCACCTACCGCCGGTCCAGATTATAATGTAAGTTGGTTTCCTTTTTTTTTTTGGTTTAATCTAAATTAGGTTTGTATTAATTAAGATTGTTTATGTAATTTTAGTTTAATTTTGAATTATGGCCTAGGGTACAATTTGTGTTGAATTAGAGTTAATTAGGGTTTGAGTTTTGAGTGTAAAGTTGATTTCAAAAACTGGGATTAGTTTACTGTTTAATTGGAGATTATTTGAAAAATAGGGTTGAATTATAATTATTTAGATAATTAGGCTCGATTTCAAAAATTAGGATTAGTTTAGGGATTAATTAAAAAATATATTAGATTCAAATTGTAATTATTTAGATCATTAAGGTTGATATAAAGAATTAGGATTATTAGTTTAGAACTTAAATAAAATCTATTTCAAAAACTAGGGTTGAATTGTAATTATTTAGTTAATTATGATCAATTTCGAGAATTAGGATTAATTAGAAGTTATTTAGAAAATTAGATCTGAAATGTAATTATTTAGTTAATTAGAGTTGATTTCGAAAGCAGGGTTAGTTTAGTGTCTAATTATCCTTTCAAGATTTAGAGCTGAACTGTAATTATTTAGATAATTAGGGTCGATTTTTAAAATTTAAGGTTACTTATAGATTAATTACAAATTATTTAAAAAATTAAGGTTGAATTATAACTATTTAGATAACTGGGGTTGATTTTGAAAATGAGAGTGAGTTTGGGGTTTAATTTGGAATTATTTCAAAAATTAGGGTTGAGTTATAATTATTTAGATAATTAGGGTAAATTTTGAAAATCAGGATTATTTTAGAGATTAATTAGAAACTATTTCAAAGATTAGGTTTTAATTATAATTATTTAGATAATTAGAGTCGATTTGGAAAATTAGTGTTGTTTTAGGGATTAATTAGAAATTATTTCAAAAAATTAAGATTGAACTGTAATTATTTACATAATTAAGGTTGATTGTACAATTAATTTTTAGTTATTGTAGAATTAGGGATTTATTTATGCGGTTAATTGTACAATTACTTTTTAATCATGAATTGTAGGATATGGTATTTTTTATGAGTTAACTTTATTTCATGGGATTATTTTATCTTTATGAATATAATTGTGGAATTATTCGTGTTATTTAATGTTGATACCGATTTGTTTTGTGGTAAAGTTGAGGGTTGATGACGTGGTGTATGGCACCGGCCGAGAGGTATTGTTCTCCAATTATTCGTTTAGAAATATGGTGGTGGCGGACTTGAAATGTGTTGGGGGTTTCAAATATGGTGGTGGATGTTTCCATGTTTTTTTGTTGCAGTACGGCTGGGCAAATGGCTTGTCTATACTACATGGAGGGATCAGATGTGTTTACTGTTGGATCCTTAATCCAACATTGGTTTATATGTGAAATAATTATATATTGTGAACTGTCAAATAAGGAATCCTAATTAAAAGTGATCAAATAAAGTTTAAGGTATAGGGCTTTAATGTATTTAATAGGATGTGGGCCTTTTAGTGTGTAGACACTCAAAGTGCTATCTAATTAATGATGGGTTAAAATAGGTGAACCCTAGTTGACTCAAGTATATAAGGGTTATGGTCCCTAGGTCATACATATCATTATCAACTATTCTATTTTGCATCCCATCGTAAGAAGAGAGCATACAGAGAAAGACAAAGGGTTCCCTAAAGGATTGGATATGTATTGCCCTAGAAGGTCAAACCTCAAATTCAATCGCATATGGATTCAGGTACGCTTCTGCAAACTAACTTATGATTCTTAATAATTTAATATGATGGTTCCTCGACTTTAGCAATGACTTTCGCTAAGATTTTATTATTTATCAAGTGGTATCAAAGTCAATCATATTGAGTTATTGGGAATCAAATTTATTTTGAGATTTAATCATATTTATGGATTTAGGATTCGGTTGGATTAGATTATGTTTGGGGCTCGTGATTATAATATTTTATGATTTCATATGGATTAAGTCTCTGATCAAGATAACGAAAATCTGGCAATTTTTTTTTAATTTGATTAAACGAAAAATGGATTAAAAAAATTGAATCTGGAAACGGGAAACCAAAACGTACCTGCACGGCCACTTCTTCCGGCAACGCGGCGGAGCTCCGGCTGGGCCACCTCGTTGACGCTGCTGGTGGACGGCGATTCCCTGGCTAGGCGGGCAGTCGAGACGGCGACCGATCTGCGACGAAGAGACGGCATTTTGGCCGCAGATCCGCGGCGGTTCAGGCCCATTTCCGGAGGCTCTATGAGTTTTTCATCGGGCCTCCGCTGCCAGCGACTTCGTCTCCTGACGGGGCGAAGTTTGACGCCGGTGGTGGTGGCCGACGAGGCCCGAATCGAAAGTCCTAAATTCGATTTTGGGCTTGGGTATAATTTTGAGGATTTGATATAATTTTGGGCCTGATTGTAATTTTAGAAATTTATGAAATCACAAAATTTCCCTATGTTTTTGAAAAACTGAGAGGTTGCCCATGAACTTTTTGTAATTACGTTCTGACCCCAATAAACTTTACAGAAACTATTTTAAGCCCAAATGGCATTTCTGTAATTATTAAAAAATTCAAAAATTGCAGAAAGGACCCTAAAACTTTCAGAATTATTAAGCTTTCTTGAGTTTTAAATTTTGGTTCCATTTGCATGTTACAAGATTTTTTTGGGAATTTAATTTTGAGGTTCAATTAAAGTTTATTTATTAAATTGACCTCAAATAATAAATAAAATTTTAAAATTAATTTGGTCTTGAGATTTAAATTTAAATATTGGTATGGTTTTTTTAATATATTTTGGTAAATATTAATTGAAGCAACAATGTCACAAAAGTGACCTCTCTTGTGGAATTAATTAATTTAATGATATAAAAGGTTGTGTGCATGTAATTTATGTAAATATTCATTGGCCAAAAGGAAGATTCATATTTATCATAATTATATGTGCAATTACGGTAGTAAACGCGTGATGATTATTTGATTTTGCATATGAGCAATGAATCGACCAAAAGGAAGACTCATTGTTTGATATGCTCTTATTATCAGTGTTTGATTACTGCGCCAAGATGTCAATTACAAGTTAATATCTTGTCAAAATATGAGATTTTGATGGAGTGTCGATATCTTGAGATGTGGATTTACCTTTTATTTGAATTTATTATTATGATTCTAAGTTTATTCTATGTGAGCATGATAAGTTTATTTTCTTTAATTCAGCTATGTCTACTACTGCTAATATTACTGTGAGCATCAACTCTATCCCTATACTAAATGACACAAACTTCAAGTCATGGAAAGAGAATCTTTAAATAGTTCTCGGAGTCATAGATCTCGACCTTGCGATAAGAGTTGATTCCCCACCACCTCTTACGGATGAAAAGAGAGATATGGAAAGGTAGGAGAAATCGAATCGCATGTGTATGATGATCATGAAGAAAACCATTCCAGAAGCATTTAGGGGCACTATGTCTGAAAAAATCACTACAACTAAAGAATTCCTTGCTGATCTTGAGAAAAGGTTTGTCAAGAACGAAAAGGCTGAAATTGGTACGCTCTTGACAAATCTGATCTCAATGAGGTATGGAAGTAAAAGAAATATTAGGGAATACATTTTGGAAGTCTCATATTGCTTCAAAACTTAGAGCACTTAAGCTTGAGCTCTTTGAGTATTTGCTAGTGCATCTGATTTTAATATCTCTTTTGGGACATTTCAATCAGTTTAAGGTGAGCTATAATTGTCAGAAAGAGACTTGGTTTCTTAATGAGCTCATCTCACACTGTGTCCAAGAAGAGGAAAGGTTGAAGCAAGACAAGACTGAAAGTGCTAATATTGCCTCATCTTCAAAATTTAAGGGCAAGGGATTAAAGCGAAAGAATGATAAGGAAGATGCACACACAACACCACAAAAGAAACAACAAAAGGCACCTAGTGCAAAAGACAGTACCGGTTCTGGTACTGGTACGGGTTATTTCTTCTGTGGAGGTGAAGGGCATAGGAAGAAAGAGTGTACCAACTATCACGCTTGGCGTGATAATAAAGGTATGATGCTTAATTTTGTTTGTTTTGAGGTTAATTTAACTTCGGTTCATAGACACACATGGTGGATAGATTCCGGTGCAACAACTCACATCAGTGTGTCTATGCAGGGTTGCCTCCATTATCGAAAGCCAAGTGATGGTGAAAGATACATCTATGTTGGCGATGGCAAGATAGTTGGAGTTGAAGCAATAGGAAAAATTATATTATTGTTAAAGACTAGATATTATTTGGATCTTGATGAGACATTTAATGTTCCGTCATTTAGAAGAAATCTCATTTCTATTTCTATTTTGGACAAATTTTGTTATTCTTGTTCATTTGGAATTAGAGAATTTTGTATTTTTCAAGATTCAAAATTAGTTGGTTGCGCTTCTTTATCAAGTTACGATAATCTTTATTCACTAGATATTATTGCTTCATTTAATGAATCTCCGTATCTACACACGAGGTGTGAAAAGGAAATTAATCAATGAGAATTAAGCTGCGTTATGGCACAAGAGAGTGGGTCATATCTCCAAACGAAGAATTCAAAGACTTGTGTCTAACGAAATTCTTGATCTTTTAAATTTTATAAATTATGAGATTTGTGTTAATTAAATTAAGGGAAAACAAACCAATAAAAGGAGATTTTGTAACCAACAGGACTTCAAACGTTTTAGAACTTATACATACGGATATTTGTGGGCCATTTTCTACAGTTGCATGGAATGGTCAATAATATTTTATAACGTTCACAGACAATTTTTCTAGATATGGCTACATATTTCTCATTCATGAAAATTCACAGTCGTTGAAACTGTTCAAATTCTTTAAGGCTGGAGTTGAGAGTCAACTCAATGAAAGGATTAAAAACGTTAGATCTAATCGTGGTGGTGAGTACTACGGTAGATATGACGGATCAGGTGAACAACGTTCAGGACCATTTGCTAAATTCATAAATGAATGCGGTATCGTCCCATAGTATACCATTCCGGGTTCATCCACTATGAATGGTGTTGCTGAAAGACGAAATAGAATGCTTAAGGATATGGTAAGTGTTATTAATTTGGATTTATTCCATTTAATTAATGCAGCAAATATTAATCTACGTGTCGTGTATATAATCATAGCATATTGAATTTCTCAAATCCAATTATTGGTGAGTGAGAAATAATGCTTTGAAGTTGAACAGTTGCTTATGTATCTCAAAGTGTGTACATTGAATAATATTCAATGTGGAAGGGAGTTTAAAAGTGTTTAACTTTTAATGTTTGGACATCAAGTGGGCCAGCGGGTATTGTGGGCTTTGTGTAAACAAAGTTCACGCGGGCTCTTGGACTTGGGTTCGCCAGTCCGCCTTCGGCGAAGCCGATGGCGGAGTCGAGCGGATCCGAGCTCGGTCCCGGTCTCGGACCCGGACCTCGGTCCTGGGTCCTGGGTCCTGGGCTCTGGGTCTGGGACTTGGGCAATTGGTTCGAATTGGCTGGTCCGGTTCGACCCTGTTTTATTTTTGGACGAGCACACTCCTGACATACGCTCCAATACGTCAAGCACACGCTTGCACTCTCCTGACGTGCGCAACTGAATGTTCACGCTGAACCTGTCCAGGTTCATGCGGCTGGTGCTGACCAAATTTGAACGTCATAAAGCTGCATTTATGGACGTCATAATTGGCAGCTGTAACCCATGGTTTGAACCCCAATAAAAGGGTGAGGCTCCTGCATTTGCTGTTCACTTTCCATACGCATGAACACCTGAAAATACGAAGCACCACCTGAGACATAATAACATTCTGCATACATTTCTGCATTTTATTTCCTTACATAACTCAGTCCAAGTTTTTTCCAGTTCGCCGGAGCCCTGATACTTACAGTGCTGTAATATTAGGGACGAAGTCGTTTTATCTTTGGGAACGATTTTCCAAAACCGAAGGGCACTACCGGGGAAAAATCGTTTTGCGGAAAGAGGACTTCTCGACTTTCTGTTTTTTTATTTTACTATTTACAAATTACTGATTTATTTACATTCCCTGTTTGTGCTCGGAATTATTATAATTCTTTGTAATTATTCCAACAGTAAGGAGTATGATTAGTCATTCTACCTTACCACAGTCAATCTGGGGAGAAGCACTTAAGACTGCAACATATATCATTAACAGAGTTCCAACTAAATCAACTGATAAAACCCCTTATGAACTTTGGACGAGTAAAAAGCCCAGTCTAAAGCATTTGCATGTTTGGGGGTGCCTAGCTGAGGCTAGGCCTTATAGGCCTAATGAAAAGAAACTGGACACCAGGACAGTTAGTTATTATTTTGTTGGATATTCTGAAAGATTCATAAGGTACAAGTTTTATGATCCCACAACTAAAACTATTTTCGAGACGGAAAATGCCCGGTTCTTTGAGGATGTTGAGTTTGCGGGGGAAGATAAAGTTAATGATTTTATTTTTGAAGAAGAATATGTGAATATTCCCACGGGTGTTGTTGGCATTGATCAGGGTTTCATTCCTGACTCTGTTCAAAACACAAATCAAGACAATATCGGAGAACATCCCATTCCACAAATTATTCCAAATCAACAAACTCTACAACCTCAAGAACCTATGTCATTAAGGAGATCCACTAGATAAAGAATAAGTGAAACTTCAAATGATTATATTGCATTTCTCCAAGAAAATGAGACTGACATTGGAGTGATGGAAGATAATCCTATCAACTTCCATCAAACCATTGAAAGCTCAAATTCTCAAAAGTGGATAGATGCCATGAATGAAGAGATTAAGTCCATGAGTAACAATGACGTATGGGAACTTGTCCCATTGCTAGAAGGTGTGAAACTCATTGGTTGCAAATGGATATTTAAGACCAAGAGGAATTTAAGAGGTAATGTGGAAAGATACAAAGCATGTCTTGTTGCAATGAGATTTACACTAAAAGAAGGCATCGATTATAAATTTCTTCGAAAGACTCTTTCAGGATTATAATGGCATTGGTGGCACATTTTGATCTTGAGTTACATCAGATGGATGTAAAGACAGCGTTTCTCAATGGAGACATTGATGAAACGATTTATATGGTGCAACCTGAAAACTTTGATTCGGGAGATTAAAAGACTATGGTTTGCAAACTTAAGAAATCCATTTCAAGCAGGCATCTAGACAATGGTATTACAAGTCTCATCAAGTGATCATCTCGTTTGGTTTTGAGATGAATTTGGTCGATGATTGTGTATACCATAAGTTTTGTGGGAGCAAACACATATTCCTTGTTTTGTATGTCGATGACATTTTGCTTGCCATCAATGATATATGCTTATTGCAAGACACCAAGAGATTTCTAGCTAAGAATTTTGAGATGACGGATCTTGATGACGCCTCTTTTGGATTAGGGATAGAAATACACCGAGACTGTTCTCGGGGTACTTTGGGATTATCACAAAAGAGATATATTGAAAAGGTTCTTAAAAGGTATGGCATGCAGGAATGTAAAACAGGATTAGAGGGCTGCCCGGAATTGAAAATTTTGTTTTTAAAAGATATCATACGAGGGTGCACCACCATCCACAGCTGATTCAACTCAGCGATTAGAGGTTGAAGAAACACATCTAGCTTATCCTTTGAGTTTTTGGGGCCTGGAACAAGAACACTCAAAAACATGTATTGCTCTTTCATACACATCCATGGAGGCAAGTTGTATGGTGTGACTATCACCGGCCACGAGAAATATTGCACCCCAAAACAACCAAAAGGTTGAAAACCATCTGTGCAAAGGCCCAATCTTACATTCCGACTTTTGATGGCGAACTCCGGATGAATTTGATTGAAATGTTTCCAGGCCTTTGAATCTGATGGGTGACACATCACATCTTCATCAATAACGTGTTCAGCATGCCACCTCATGTCCTTTGCAGTTGTTGCAGATGCATATAACCTTTGCAGACGAGAAGTTAATGAAAAATAATACATCTTCTTATATGCAATGCTGCTTTTCTGTCGTTTTGCTTTACCCTTCTTAGCGGGTTTGAAACGAGGATGGTTGTAAAAATTTCAACTGGTCGAATCAGAACCGTCTCCCCAATAGATCATACAATTATTGATGCAACAATCGATCTTCTCGACCGGTATCACTAGGCCCCTCAATAACTTCTTGCTCTTGTAGAAGTCATCTAGTATATGATCATCTTTCGGCACAATATTTTTTATTAAACTCAGTACTTGATCATAGCACTTTTGGGACACACGATTTTCTGCCTTTAGGTTCATGAGACGGGCAATTAGAGGCCACTGAGAATGTTTCTCACATGAGGGATATAAAGGTTAATTTTTAGCACTTAACATATCGTAGAACTTTTGGGTCTCAGGATTAGGCGGTTCTTCACATTAGGGCTCAATACAATATTCGGACCGGCTGGTGCATCGTGAACCATATTGATGCCAGCATTTGAGAATTCTTCAGAAGAGGCGCAAGATGATCCTCCAACGTGAACCTCAGGGTCGATACGATGCGTGCAATCAAGATTTGTTTCACCATGAAATATCTAGATGTAGTAATCTGGTACGAATCCATTTTTAACGAGATGAAATTTGATCTCGTTTACATCGTGATAACTGCAATTCCTACATTTAGTATGACTACAAGGACACTTCAATTTTTCCCTTTCCTTCATTGCTCCATGGGTGAGTGCAAATTGTATGAAACTCTCAACTCCTTCCTCGAACGTGTTTGACAAATAACCATCCACCATCCGTTTGTACATCCAACTACGATCATAACTTATTCTTTAATATTCTAATTGTGATTAATAATGTGGATGATCGAATTATGGAGAATCGAGCGCTAAGAGGGTGCCTATAGAAAATGATTGAATTTTTGGTAAGGGCCATATCTCGTTTAAGAATGTGATGTTTAGTAATAAAATTATCTTACTATACATTTTGAGAACCTGAAAATTTTGGCAGCACCTCCCCTTAGTTCTCTAAGTACACATATATTGTAGTGCACCCAAGAATAAAGGAGAGATAGAAACCAAAATTCAAAAGTCCACAAAATACATACGCCGTAAGATAATCACATTAAAATCACATTCTCAAATTGTCCAAATCAGAGGACAATTCAAAATTCAGTATCAAATTCTTTATTTGATACTAAATCCCAAACGGGTCTAAGGTAAGTGTTTCAGTGTATAAAGATTTTATACTTATTGATACTAAATCATGTTCTTAAAATTCGTGATGTGATGTTTTAACACTCGTCAACTCTTAAAATCCGTGATGTTTCTCAACACGTTTTTTCAAGCATACTCAGTTTTTTGTAATGATTTGGTAGAGTACGTTATATAGTATATAATGACTTTAATTAATGTATAGTGACTTTTGAGTAAAACACGTTAAATTGGCCGACTGAATAAATCAAAGGGCATATCTTTAAACTCAACTTCATGCATAAGTTGTACCAAGCAGCTATCAATTAAACAAACAGTGTAATAATTAATGCAACTATAAAAGTATTAATTAATCTCAATCTCAATAAAATAGTGTAATGATGCCACTGCAAAACGCACTTATTCTAATCTTGGCTTTATTTTTGGTAATTTTATTATCTTTCTGTTTTTTTAATATATTTTTTTTAGAATCGAAGTGGATGAAGGTTGAAACCACGTCATCACCGACGTATAAAATATATATATATATATATATATATTAATCAAGAGTCATATAACATAAAATATAAATTAAATAAAATATTCACTTGCCGATCACCACGGCATTTGAAAACCCCCACCACACACTTTTTTAAAACTTTTTAAAACCATCATCACATGTTGAAAAAAGTTTAAGATTTATTATTGGAGGGACGAAACCTCCCGTCCGGCGCCGTACACCACGTCATCACTGACGTCAACCCCAACCAAGCACAACAACAACAACCAATCACAACATGTAAATCAAAACATAAATATTAGTTAAACACAACTTGCCGATCACCACGACATTTCAAAACCACCAACACAAACATTCTAAAATTTCTCAAATATGAAATATTTGCAATTCAACCCTAAATTTTGCATTAATTGATAAATAAACCCTAAACTAACCCTACTTTAAAAATCAAACCCAAATATCTAAATAACTACAGTTCAACCCTAATTTCTCAAAAAATTCCAATTTAAACCTTGAATTAACCCTAATTTTTAAAATAAACTCAAATATCTAAATAATTACAATTCAACCCTAGTTTCCTGAATTTATTTTTAATTTAACTCATTAATAATCAATATATTTTAAAATTAACCCCAAATATATAAATATTTACAATTCAACCCTAAGTTTTAAATTAATTAATAAATAAATAAATCCCAAATTATTTTCATTTTTCGAAAATGAACACAAATATATAAGTAATTATAATTCAACCCTAATTTTTAAAAATATTTCAAATTATTCCCTAAACTAACTCTAATTTTCAAAATCAAACTCAAATATATAAATAATTACAATTCAACCCCAATTTCTCGAAATATTTCAATTTAAACCTTAAATTAATACTAAATTTTCAAAATAAACTCAAAGATCTAAATAATTACAATTCAACCCTAGTTTCTTGAATTTATTTCCAATTAAACTCATTAATAATCAATATATTTGAAATCAACCCCAAATATATAAATATTTACAACTCAACACTAAATTTTAAATTAATTGATAAATAAATTGCAAACGATCTCTAATTTTTGAAAATGAACCCAAATATATAAATAATTACAATTCAACCCTAAATTTTCAAAATATTCCAAATTGAAACCTAAACTAACCCTAATTTTAAAAATCAAAACCAGATATCTAAACAATTACAATTCAACCCTAATTTCTCGAATTATTTTCAAATCTCAATAATAATCAATATTTTTTTAAATAAATTCACAATTATATATATATATAAAATTTATTAAAAAATTAAAAAGAAAAATAAAAAATACCTCGTGGCTGGCCGACGATCGCGGTGGTGGTGGTGGCGGCGGCATCGTCTCTCTCTCCTCTCCTCTGCGTCTCCGGCGGCTGGTGGCGGGCGATGTTCTCGATGTCAGGGCTAGCGGGAGGTGGGGTGGGCTGGGTTTTTTTTTCTTTCTCCGTTTTTGTTTCTGTTTCTGCAGATGGAGATCTGATTTTATCCCGAGATTTACGACGGGCACGAGGCCCATCAGCATATATTTTTTTAATAATGCCGACGGGTAGGGACCCGTCAGTATATATTTTTTTATTTTTCTTAACTATGTTGATAGGCGTTGACCCGTCTGCAACCTGGCGGCCCATCAGCAAACTCGTCGTTCAGTTCAGCAATGTGCTCCACTTCTGGTTCCACCAAAGGGTCAATTTGGGTAGGTCGATCAGACCCTCTTTGCCGGAGCTTCATTGTTGTCTCTTTGATTTCTTTATTTGATAACACTGCCACCCAATTGTGCTGCCGCAAAGGTGGACCTGCCGAATTCCAAGGGGTTTTCACGCTCCATGGATCTGAGTCAACGACTTTCCAAGCAATCTAACTCGACGGAGCATGTGAATGAAGTCGCTTCTTCGATTTGAACGAATACAAAAGTGATGATTTGAATGGTGGAGGGAAAGATTCGGAGGAGGCGAGAGACGGGGGCAGATTAGGGCCAAACTAAATAGATATTTTTTGTTCCACTCAAATTAAAAATTATTTAAATTTCAAAACGTTTTAAATATATACATTCTAAAAATGTACCAGAACGTATTTAACAATATACATTCTAAATAATTGAATATACAAGAACGTGTTTACAATAGACGTTCTAAATAATTTAATATAAAAGAATATATTTAAAATATACGTTCTAAAAAGTGAGTATTCTAGATCTGATTTTACAATATACATTCTAGATATGTCAAGTCTCCGATTATTTAGAAAGTATATTGTAAAACTTGTTCCAGTGTGTGACTTTCTTATTCCGAAAGTGCCACCGAACAACTTTGTAGAGCTAAGCTGCCACAATCATATTTAGATTTTAGGGTGTAGTATCAGTGTTTTCTACTAGTGCGGTACCATAATCTTCCTTGGAGCTTTTGATGTCGATATATTTCCATGATCCATCACCATCGCCGCAAGTGTAGTTGTCACCGTTGTTTCGAAACGTTCACTTTTGTTTTTATATCGAAATTGCATATAATAACACTATAAAAATGTCCTTGGTAGACGGTTTTCCGATTCCGACTATCACGAGAAAAATGTAAATTGATGGGAAGCTATAATCGCAACCCTAGCCTCGACAATCTTTTAAGTATGTCGTTTAAATGACTCCTTGGTAGCCGAGTTTCCAGTTACGCCTAACCCTAGAAAAAGGTAAGTTTGTGGTAAGCTATAATCGCAACCCTAACCTCGAAAATCTTTTAAGAATATCGTTTAAATGACATGGCCCGTCGTTAAAAAACTTCACTCATTATTGAAATCCGACGTTCAGAATTTCACCTTCCGTTGAAGACCCTAATGATCGTGGTCGTATAAGCGACTGGCCTTGTGTATTAAACTTCACGGCCGATAACTAATAACCATTAACGACGAGTCTACCGCTGGTTTGAACAACAACTGATCGTTTGAACTACCACGACAAACTTAAAAACACGTGCTTGAAGTTTTTGAAGAACTCGCCGTCATTCAAACGGATCAAACGTTAAGTTTTTGAATGATATAGCTGTCTTTAAAAAATACTTGAAAGCTTGCCTTGCCGTGATTGTGGTCACTGGTCGGGGTCAGGTTATAAGACTGCGAAAATAAATACCGTATTTTCCCTCAACATTCTTGATTTAACCTGAGTGAGTGTGGGGTATTTTGAGTAAAATTTCCGTTTTGGATTTTGTACAGATCATCTCCACAAATTAACCCTAGAAATCAAGAGGCCGTCAGGAGCACAAATCTTCCAGTAATAAAAGAGAGAAAATCACTTCTTCTTCCTCCTACCAAATAAACCCTAAATCTATTTTGTTATGAAGAAATTTATTATGAAGAAAACTCAACAGCCAAGTAGAAAGCAAATTATGCCCTCATCAATCGACAGGCTCAGCGCCTTTCCAGATGACGTCCTCTGTCACATCCTCTCTTTCCTCCCGACAAAGATCTCCGTCTCCACCAGCATTCTCGCTCGAAGATGGAGGTTTTTGTGGGCCCATGTCCCCAATCTACATTTAGTCCATGACAGAGAAGAGCTCAAAATCGAAACCATCTACAACAAGATTCTGCTACTCTACAAAGTTAAAAACATGAATGCTTTTTGCCTCTCTTCGGATGACACAAAACGCTCCGGGTCTCACCTCGAGGCATGTATAGAGGATGTTATTAATAGAAATGTAAAAGAACTCGATCTTTCTTTTGTTATTCTGAATTGTTTTCCTAGTTGCATCTTCACCTGCAGAACCGTTGTCGATATGAAGCTCTCTGGTTGTGGGTACATCCCGATGACCGACGACATATGCCTGCCTGCCCTGAAGAAGCTTTGCCTTAGCTGGGTTCGGTATGGGTCTGATGAGTCCCTTCCGTTCCTTCTTTCGCGTTGTCCGGTCCTCGAGGAGCTGACCGTCCACAGATTGAGTGCTGACGTGGCTTGCCTTATTGTATCGTCTCGCACGATACATAAGCTCGTTCTCAATTCATCTTTTGTTGATCACTGTGATACTAATGATGGGTACACGGTGAAGATTGATGCTCCGGAGGTTAGGTATCTCAAGGTTCGTGATTTTGTATCGAAGGAAGTTTCGGCTGGGTCGCTAGCATCCTTAATTGAAGCAGATGTGAATTTAGACAAGTATGTGCTATTAAATGGGATTGAAGATGAATATGATGATTCTGATGATGAATCTGACGGTGATGCGCCTGTAGAAGGTGACGATGATGATGTCTCTGACGAGGATGCTTTAAACAATGAAGCGCCGATGGAAGAGGATGATCTTTATGCTCGCTCTGTGCTGGAATTTGTTGGATGCCTCTCGAATGTGAAGTATCTGAAATTATCAACGGGTTTGATTGATGTAAGTGTTTGGCTATTTCTTTTCTTTTTTAATAGCTGTTCTGTAGTTGGTCATTTTCATCTCTGGTATGAATGCTCATCTTCTTGCAGGTTTCTGACTCCGAATTCTCTACTTGGACTGTAAAGTATAATAATTTAATCAAACTTGAATTGCGTGGTGATTGGCGATTTATTCCAAATTTCCTTGAAAATGCAGACAATCTTGAAGCTCTTATAATATGCACGGTATTCTTTTTTGGTTTTTTTAAGATTTCTTTTATTCTTTAACCAAGGATTTACTTCCTGTATACAACTTTATATCGGTAAATTTTTATTTTTATTTTTGTCATCAGGATAATGTAAATCTGAAATACTGGATTGAGCCGAAAGAAGTGCCTTCTTGCCTATTATCACATCTTGGAATTGTAAGAATTGATTATTTTGAGTGTGAAGATCAAGAGTTTCACATGATAAAATACATTTTGAGGAATGGTAAAGTCCTGAAGAGGATGGAAATATATTCCAAATGCTATGGAATTGATCTGGAGAAAAAATCTGAAGCGCTCAAGAGGATTTCATTGTTTCCTCGGGGATCCGTGGAATGTGAGCTCGCCTTCCATTGAGATCGTTTGGGGTTCGGATTGTCCAGGTTTTTCAAGTGGTGTTAAGTTATGTATGATTTGTTGTGTTATTATACAAACAAATGTATCTTTTTTCCTGTAGTCAAGCTTTAATGTTTCTTTATTTGAACTCAGATACTTGTTTAAAGTACTTCTAAAGAAATTAGCAGTGTATGAGTTGTAATCATAAACTTGTAACAAATATATGGATGCTAATGAACTTCTTACATGGCAACATCCCAGAATAGTGACTGCCATTTATTGATGACTGAAATAGTGACTGCCATTTGTTGAGCAAAAGGAAAAAAAATCTTGCTCTTGAGTAATGTTTTCTAATTTTGTAAGGTTTTGTTTCCAACTGTTTTTATTTGGGACTGTTTTGTTCAACTTAGATGATTTGATTGTATGTTTCATGAAAACGAAAATGTCTTTTTGTGCATATAGAAGTCAAACACTTCTACAGAGTACTTGTATGTAGTTTGCTTGCATTCCAGGACTAAAGGAGAGTGTTACCATTTCCCACACATTATTCTCATAATTTGACGAAAAAAAGAAAAATATGTGCTATATATGGGAAGACATTATAGTGTTTTTGTTTTTTTAGAACAATTTTTAATTTTTTTTTTTTTTTTTTTACAAAGACAAACTGAAATATTATTGATCATGAACAAATCAAAGAGGAGAAATGGCATTAACAACACAAATTGATGGAGTAGTCCACACACTATGGGCAAACAAAAGAGAAAGATGCAATTATAACTGTTTTGTTTTTTTGTATTCTTGTACCATCATTTCATGATAAGAAATGATTAGAGGTAGCATAAATTTTTTTTTAAAAATATTAATTATTAAAAGGTTAGCCTTTGTGGATTTAAACTGTGGAAGTGAAAGAATCTGGGCACTTCATATATAAACACAAGATTGACACTTGCGGATGACGGGTTTGAAGGTAATATTGAGGCGATGATAGGTATGTATACGGATCAATACCCTTGCATGTCTTTTGTGTGCATAGGCGAAAAACATCTTGGTTTGGTTCCTAAGAATGGCATTTAGTTGACCCCAGATTTACTCTGTCATATTTTTGCTAGATCCAGCAGTTCTTGGTTTAAGGAAATTCAGATTTGTAACGGATCTAATCCCAAGATTCGATGATCTCGGCGTGTTTATGCTTTCTTTTTCTTGTCCCCGGGTATGGGCTTCAGCCGGGGTAAGTTGAAGTCAGTGGCCTTTCCCTGGCTCTGGCCCTATAATTTATCTTTCTATCAAGGTCGAGGATCTTTTATACAACTCGAGGG
>BMAC01000213.1:293707-316918 GCA_014905375.1 Phtheirospermum japonicum
TTTAGAATGTGATGCCTTTTGAATTTCTGTAAGTATGTAACTAAGATTATTAATGAATTTAATTTAAACATCAAATGCAAAATTATTTAATATTTATAATAATTAATAAATATATTAGACATGTACAAGGCACGTGTTGAGAATACATTATTTTATTTTTTATTTTAAATTTAAATCCAGTAATTATCATAAATATTTTTTATATTTATCTTTTGATAAGCCCTGTGTAATACACGGGTGATAAACAAGTATATATTAATGCAAAATCCTCCTAATTTATGTGTCTATTTCGTATGTTTCGCTTGGATAATAAAAAATTTTGGTGCTTCGGTTGCTTATGTGTCATTCGAGCCTAATATATATCTAATTAATTTTTTTTTGTATCTTGTCTAATTTAATATTTTACTTTTATTATTTCTAGCCTAACTTAATAGTATTCTTTTATTATACTTTATCTAATTCAACAATTTTTCTTTTATACTCCTAATATAAAAATATAAATAAGTCATATATAATTAGTAAAAAAAAATCTAAATTAATTATTTTAATTAAAAGATAAATTACATATGAAATAATTTTAATTACAAAAAAAACTTATTTATGTAAATAATTAAATAAATTGTATTTATAATAAAAGTTGAAATAATTTATTTATTTGAAATTTAAATATTATGTATAAGTAAATTATTATATATTTGCAGAGTATGTAACTAAATATTAGTAACGAATTAAATCTATCTATCTATCTATCTATCTATCTATATATATATATATATATATATATATATATATATATATATATATATATATATATATATATATATATATTAATAATTAATTAATATTTATTAGACAATGACACAATGCAAGAAGGCTTGAGAGTATGACACATTCTGAATTTTTCAAAGTATGTAACTATAATTATTAATAAAATTAATCTAAACAAAAAAAAAATAAAAAATGAGTTAATAATAATTAATTAATATAGATTAGAGACTGGTTGAAAATGTGACATCTTTTGAATTTTTATAATTATGTAAATATAATTATTAACGAATTTAATATAAATATTAAATATACTATTAATTAATAATTATAATAATTAATAAATTAAAAAGGGAACGGGTTGAGAACACATCCTTTCGATTTTTTATTTTAAAATTTAAACTTTGTAATTTTCAAAAACATTTTTTATATTTAGTTTTTTATAAATTTCGTGCAATAAACGAGTGTTAAGCTCTCTCTCTCTCTCTCACACACACACACACAAATATATATATATATATATATGGTTGAGTTCAAATGAAACCCTGTCAATATATGCGAACCTAGGGACCAATCCAGGCCGTAGATTTTTTCAATCGAACGGATATATTTAATTAAAATTTTGTGCTTTCAATATGGAAATTGTGGTTTCATACGCTGGTCAACCAATTTCTAAGGTCAAATTAGTCCAAAAAAAATTATGCAAATCCCGCCCATTATCCCACCCGTGATTATTGGAAGATGAAAAGGGTAATAAGATATCACTGCCCCCGTAACAAAATATACATGCAAATATAGTTCGTCGGGGTGTGTGGAAGCCTTAAAAATTCATTGCGCGAATTCATTTCAGACAACAACCACGAAAATTGTTACAGCGAGGGTTTGGTTGCGAAAGCCTGAGATTTTTGATGGGAAACGATGGGCGGCCTTCCAGAGCAAGCCGGCGAATGCCACCTGCTGGCGGTGCAGGTATATTTCGAACCGAAAATTTACGAATCTGAATTATAGCCCTAAAAGTTGAAATTAGTTGGAGTACACTTCGATAAGTGTTTTTTTTACTGATTTTCAAGCACCCCGAAGTAGTTTATCTCTTCAATTTTGGTGGTCCTGCTGTCAATATTAATTTTTAACTGTGTGGTCCCAAAAATAGGGTTCACCGGATACGCTTTGGGGTAAATGTAATGTCTGCGAATTCCGGTTGATTTCAATGTAACTCACAATTTCGGGCAATGAGCCATACAAAAAAATAGGAATTTGCTTTCTAGACTTTTAATTAKTTCCCTTTATTATTTTCTGATTTCATTGAGATTTGAAAAACATTCTGGAATTGGAAGTGTATGATGTCGTATTCAAGATTTTTTTTAACAAAAACAGTGTTTGTTTATCTGTGTTGTCGTGTTTTTTTTTTTTTTTTTTTTTTTTGTACATATGTGATATGGAAAATGTCTGTTGTATTGTTCTGTTAATTTTTTAGCACCTTTGTTTTTTGGTAGAATGTCTGAAGTGACTTTTTATTGAACATGCACTGGGAATGTTCGTGCAATGCTTTTTAACTATATCTACGGTGCCATAAAATTTTTTTTAACCTGTGTACTGTTTGCAAGACTTGTTTAAATTTGATATAAATGTTATGGGTAAAGTTTATTTGAAATGTTTGATTCTTTGTAGTGCTTTTTCTAATGTTATATGCTGCATAATACATGATTGGGATTGTGTCATGCTTTTAAGCTAATATGTAAGTGCTTTAATAATATATATATATATATAGTGGGCAGTGTATATGCTCTTCTATATATAATACATGTTGGGGATTTTGTCATGCTTTTGAGTTAAATGATAAGTGCTTTTAATCTTTATAGTGCTTTTTCAAAAGTGTAATGCTGCATATTATATGTTTATGATTGTGTCATGCTTTTAAGCTAAATGGTAAGTGCTTTCATATCCTATATCTAGTGTGCAGGGGATATTCATTCCATGTGTAGTACATATTTGGGATTGATTTATGCTTTTGAGTTAAATGGTAAATGCTTTCATAGTATATACCAAGTCTATAGGGGATATGATCTTCTATCAAAGAGGAGAAATGGCATTGACAACACAAAGTGATGGAGTAGTCCCCACACACGGGTGAACAAAAGAGAAATATGCAATGTTCAGTTTTTGACAGCCTATTATGCTGTTTTGTTTCTAGGAAGAATCCTCATTTTTGATCCACTATATTGACCATATTTCATAAAAGGTATGTGATGTTGGCAATTATCAAACAACGTCTGCTAAGTTGGCCAATTCATCAAAAAAAGTACAAAAAAAAGCCCAATCGGGCTTTTTTGCTGACGTGGCGTGATTCAATACTTTTTTTTTTTTTTTATCATTTTTCGTTAATTTTAAAGAGATTTTTTTTTTACCTCCTTAACTATGGCCATTTTGACACTTTGTCGCCTAAACTTTTTTTTTTTCGTGCAAATTACCTTGTAAACTGTACGAGTTTTGCACTAGTAACCTCCTAAACTCCCATTTTTGGTGAAAAATCTAGTCGGATCTCACTCGTGTGATATGCACGCTAATATATAAGGGGTAAAGTTGACTTTGCATCTCCTCTTTATGACCCCGCTCAATATAATGGCACGTGAGCACTACGTAGGTTCCAAATCCTACGTGTATACATATATTAATGTGAACATTATCTTAACATGTCATACGAGTGCTCGCGTGCCATTGTTTGGAGCAGGAGTCATAAGTAAGAGATGGAAAGTCAGTTTTACCCCTTATATGTAAGCGTGAATGTCACACGAGTGAGCTCCGACCAAAAGTTCCGCCACAAATAGGAGTTCAGGAGGTTAAGTGCAAAATTCATGCAGTTTAGGAGGTAATTTGCACGAAACAAAATTTAGGAGGCGAAGTGTCAAATGTTCATAGTTCAGTAGGTAAATTTTTTTTTCAATTTTAAATATTAAATTGAAAATACAAAAACTGTGAAAATTATCATTTTGGTCTATTACATTGGCCACATTACAGAAAAGGTACGTTAAATCGGCCATCATCAAATCATATCTGCTAAGTTAACCAATTTATCAAAAAATGTCCAAAAAAGCTTGATCGAATCTTTTTTCTAAAGTGGTATTATTCAATCTTTTCTTATTAATTTTCTATAATTATAAAAATTAAATTAAAGACAAAAATGTGTTTTGCTCTCCCTTTTCTTTTTCTGTTTTTCTTTTCTCTTTTCGTTAATCTATATAATAAAATTTTAATCAATAAGATTTAATATAAATTATTTATAAATATAATAATATAATATGAATATTCAAATATAAAATAAATATAGAGATTTCAAAATTCATTTATAAGAGACTTTCTCTTATATATTTTTATATATATTTTATTATTTTTTAAGATTTATTTTATATTCTTATATTTATCTAGGAGTTTATTAGTTCCGTGTTAATTAAAGTCTTAATAATATAAAAATCATATAAATTATTATATTAATTTTATAATTTTTGAAGATTTAATTTATGTTCATATATTTATCACTGATTTTTTTATTTCTTATTAATTAAGATTTTATTAATTTGATTAAAAGAAAAGAAAATGAAGGCAAAACAGGTTTTTGTCATCAATTTAATATTTAAATAAAAAAATTGATAAAATAATATAGAATCATGCCACGTCGGAAAAAAAAATCCGATTAAAGCTGTTTTGGACCTTTTTTTATGAATTGGTTAACTTAGCAGATATGATTTGATGAGGGCAATTTAACGTACATTTTCTCGAATGTAGCCAATATAATGGATCGAAATAAAAAAATTTCCAATTTTTTATTTTCAATTTAATATTTAAAATTAAAAAAAATGATTAAAAAAATTTTTTTGAATCATGCCATGTCGGTAAAAAAAACCCGATTAGGCTTTTTTTGGACCTTTTCTGAAGAATTGGCCAACTTTAGAAGACGATGTTTGATGATGACCAATATCACATGCGCCTTTTTTGGATTGTGCCAACATAGTGGATCAAAAATAAAATTTTCCCTTTGTTTCCCATTTTCTCGTACCATAATTTCAAGATAAGAAATGACTAGAGGTAGCACAATTTAAAAAAAAATAATTATTAAGAGGTTACCCTTTGTGGATTTAAATTGTGGAAGCGAAAGAATCTAGCACTTCATATATAACACAAGCACTTCTGGATGACGGGTTTGAAGGTAATATTGAGGCGATGATAGGCATGTATAGGATCAATACCCTTGCATGTCTTTGTGTGCATAGGTGAAAACATCTTGGTTGTTTCCTAAGAATACATTTAGTTGACCCCATATTTTCTCTATCATATTTTGCTAGATCCACAGTTATTGCTTAAGAAAAGTTAGATTTGTAACGACCTAATCCAAAGATTCAATGAGCTCGGCGTGTTTATGCTTTCTTTTCTTGTTCCCGGGTATGGGCTCAGCTGGGTCAGTTGAAGTCAGTGGCCTTTCCTTGGCCCTTATTTTATCTTCTATCAAGGTCGAGGATCCTTTATACAACTCAAGGGTCGGAGGTTTCACCGACTCAATTTCTCTATTTCATTTTTTGGCCTTCGCGAGTGGGGGCATGGTTTGGTTTCTTCCCCAAAGATAGGGTTATGACTCTAACAAGTTCCATGAACTTGTTGTCATTGATGTCTACATCGAACGTGTGAGTATCATAATTGGGGTCATCGACCTAATTTATGACTTCTAAACTAGTTTGTTATCTAAGATTGATTTCAGTATATTAATCTTTGCCAGTCACACATTATTATATGCATTCTCGGGCTACTCCCTGATTTCCATGATGAAAGTGCTTCACAGAGGTAGTCAAGAAACGATGGCAAAAGTGGTAGATGGACACGACTGCTTTGAACTTTTACGAGGAAGTTAAAGTTCCTCTAAAGACCCCTTTAATCTAGTCTGGACACCTTAAAATAAAAGAATAATCAACCTATAAACTTATAGAGGCAATGCTAAAAGATGATGATAGGGTAAGCCCTTATATCAACCAAGCCAAATGGACAAGTGGAAGCAGTCAACAAAATTCTTTAATATACACTGAAAATGATGTCGGAGAACTTGAAGGGTAATTGGCCGGAGGAGCTTCCCGGAGTTTTATGGTCGTACAGGACTACTCATCGGTCAGCCAATGATGCCCCCTCTCTCTCGCCTTTGGAACATAAGTCATCATACCTGTTGAGATCGGCACACCATCATATTGAGTGGTGCATTTCGAGGAAGAAAATAATGATTCTACGTGCCAATCCGAGCTCGACCTCTTAGCCGAAAAAAGAATTGACAAATAATTTGGAGGGTACAAAATCTGAGGGTGGGAGCTGGAGAGTTGTCGCTCCAATCGATCGAGTTTGCCTGTGGTGGATTGTGATCTAGTCAAGATCGTCGGTAGCTAGAGAATCGACGATGAATTATTTCTTTGGGACGATAGATTATTTGGAATGAAGCTAGAGCCGCGAGATCAGTTTGACGATAATCTGAGTCTAAGGGTGATTGTTCAAATTTTTTTTTATATATAGTGGGATTGAGTGCACCTTAAAGGGTGCACCCAAGTGCATCAAATAAATTGGGAGATTTATTACATGGACCCGAGTGCACCTTGCTAGGTGCACTCAACAGAAATTTTTTATCGTCCAATTATATATGATGGTATATGTTAGTTATACGTGATGACATATGACTATACTATATGATGATGTATGACAAAGAATTTAGATTTAGGGTTTAGTTTTCCATTTTAGGTTTAGTTTTCTATTAGTTCTCCATTTTAGGGTTCCGATAGAAACTATCATCGTACCAATTGTATGTGATGATATATGTTAGTTATATGTGATTATCTATGACAAAAATTTAGTGTTTAGGCCTTGAGTCGACGGAACTTTAAGAGGTGAATGCACCAGTTCATAGATGATTTTTAGGGTCTTAAATTTTAGATTTAGGATTTTAATAATTTGTGATGATATATACTCCCTCCGTTTCTTAAAAAATATCATTTTAGAATTTTTGTTCAAAACTAAGGAACATAATATTTGACCAATACATCCCCAATCAATTAATAATATACACATTTAATTACTTCCATTCTTTCCTTTAGTTACCATAAAGTTGTTTATATTTTTTAAAATAAGTGGGGATAAAACTGGAATAAAGTTGCAAAAAAAAAAAAATCCTAAAACGACACTTAATTTGAAATAAAATTGAGTCTCTAAAACGACACTTATTTTAAAATGGAGGGAGTATCAGTTATATGTGATGATAATAACCGGTTAGATGTGATGATATGTATTAGTTATATAAGATGAAAAATTAAATTGGTGTACGGTATAATATGTATGTTTGGTAAGTACAATAAGCTACCTTATAACTTACTTAAAGAGCTTGTAAACTCCTTATATTCAAATAGGTTTTATTTAGTTAAACGAGATTATTTGAAAAGTATTAGTTTATCTAAAATGCTACTATTACAAGCGTTTCATATAAACTCATATAGTTTTTTTTTTATTCCTCTTTTATACCTTTTACTTTTTTTTTGAAACTACACTATTATGTCATTGATATTTCAAAATTTATTTTTATTCTATCAAATTATCAATTATTACTTGAATATTTGAACTTATTTTAGTATTTAATTTTATTTATAATTAACAACAACAACAACAACAACAACAACAACAACAACAACAACAACTATTATTATTATTATTATTATTATTATTATTATTATTATTATTATTATTATTATTATAACATAATTAAATTTACAATGCTAACATTAATAAATCAAGAAAATAATATTAACAATTAGAATTATAATGATATTTTTTTCAAAAAATAAATAAAAAATAACATAAAAACTATTAGATTTGTGATGCTAACATTCTTTAAAAAAAAATAAAAAATATTTGTTTATTATTGTAATGTAATAAAATAGCAATAACAGATTTCCAATACTAATGTTCTTTTAGAAAATAAATAAAAAATAACATGAACAGAATTATATTAAACATGTACGTTTGTATAATTTTTCATTTTTGAACTAGCTTATCAGGTATATTTGCCAAACGTTTTAATATAAAACAACTAGCTTTTCACCTATAAATCATCAACTATTAGCTATCAGCTCTCAACTACCTTATCAACTATCAACTAATTTTTCACCTATTACCTAACTTATTAGTTTTGTTTGACAAACATACCAATGACTCAATAAATCGCAAAAACTCTCAAATGAGGTTGATAATTGATTTATTTATTTATTTTCAAAGTAGAATCTTTAATTATAGGGACAATTGTCAAATACTACCTGGCATAAAGTATTTTGTCAAATACTCTAAATAATTTGGGAAAAAAATTCTTTACCACCTGTACTTGTAGTGTTTTTATGGTTTGCAACCTAATGTTTTTTTTGTTTTTTTTGTTTTTTTTTTTGTTGTTGTTATTAACAACTCAAAGTATACGGGTTTTGCTCTTTGCAACCTTCAGACTATTTTTCATTCAAAAAATTGTTGAACCAAAGCACGTAAACCTCATGCCTCATTCTAAAACATGAAAACATTGTCCACCATAATAATTGGTGATGAGGTATGAGGTTTACGTGCTTCGATTCAACCATTTTTGAATGAAAAATAGCCTAAAGGTTGCAAAGAACAAAAACCCCATACTTTGGGTCGTTAATAACAAAAACAAAAAAAAAAATATTAGGTTGCAAACCATAAAAACGCTACAAGTACAGGTGGCAAAGAATTTTTTTCCCAAATAATTTTATAAAATATCAAGTAATCCAACCCTAAATATAAAATTACATGGTTACCAATTTTAAAATAATAATATTAATATAATAACACAAAAATAATATCAATAACCAACACCAACACCACTACCTGATTCCACCCCCCGTCGGCCACCCTCGTCAGCCCACTCGCCGCCGCTGCCTGCCACTATCCGGCAGCCGCCGCTGCCGGAGATTTTCCAGCGAGTTTTTTTTTTCGCCTAAAAATATTTTTTTTGTACTTTTTTTTGTTGCCCAACAAACATAAAGTAAGAAATTTCACTACAAATAAGAATTTTTCTTACTTTTGAATACAAAATAATAAACTTTCTTTCTTTATATGATATAAAGTAAGAAATTTTAGAACCTTTTTGAACATATAGTTATAAAATTCACTATAAAGTAATATTTAGTTGTATTAAATAGGAAATACATAATGATAATCTGCTATTAAGTAAGAAAATTTTTTCTTTTTTTGGGTAAAAAAACTTGTGTATAATAAGTAAGAAATACATAACATTTGAAAAAAAAATCATTTTTGGTTCACTATGTTGGCCACATTCTAGAAAAGATACGTGATGTTGGCCATCATTAAACAACGTCTGCTGAGTTGGTCAATTCATCAAAAAAGGCCCAAAAAAAGGCTGATCAGGCTTTTTTGCTTGATCAAGTTTTTTTTTTTTCTAACGTGGTATTATTATGTATTTTCTTATAGAATAATATACTCAGATTCGGACCACGAGCTTGTAGCTCAAGTGGTATCACTAACCCTTTATAAGGGTGTTGACAAGGGTTCGAACCCTATACCTCTCGAGTTATTTGAGATTTATCTTTTACTTTCCAACCACTTGACCCAACTTATTAAAAAATAAAAAATATATAATCAGAGTCGGACAAGTTAGATGAAGTGTAATCATAAGAAATGATTATATAAAGAAAGCTAGAGAACTAGGAACAACAACAACCACTAATCATAACAAATCCAACAAAAGAACCAATATACCCATGTTTCTATATCACCCCAACTTTTCAACACCAAAAAAAATTCACGGAGAAATTTATGAAATTATTATGATCAGATTTTCAACCGTGTAGCAAATGCTAGATTTGTTATTAAATTTAATTTTTCATATTTATGAATCTCTAATTAATAATAAGATTAACTATTCGTTCGATGCTCGAGTATAACTAATTAAGAGCCAAAAACAGGGAACGATGATTGTAACAATGAGTTTTGAGGATTTGAATTACGAGAAAATCGGGTGCTTCTAAGACAATCGAGGAATAAACTAAGGCTAATAAAATTATCGATGAGTTAAGGGTGAAGAAATTAGAGTCTGATAAGTTAGCTGAAGTGTACAAAGTTGGGCTTGAGAATTTAGTAAACGACGTGCGCAAGCTCACTACTCACAACAATATCTACCAAACGCAAATAGTCCGCCGGCCTTCCCATGCATGTACAATATACAATTTTTTATATTTATTTAATTAATTACCGACGAACATGAAATTCGTCAGTAAAATTAATTATTACATCGGTCGGCAATTGAAATTACCGTCAAAAAATTTGTCGACGCCATAGACCCATCGGTAAGCTGTCGGCAAATCACTTACAGACGGATATGGCCGTCGGCAATTCCATTTTTTTTGTGTGTGTAGTGGATGATATATTTCATTTATATGTGATGATATATATTAGTTATATGTGATAATATATGACAAAAATCTAGTGTTTAGGTCTTCAGTCGACATAACTTTAAGCGGTGAATACGCCAGTTCATAGATGATTTTTAGGGTCTTAGACTTTAGATTTAGATTTCAATAATTTGTGATTATATATATCAGTTATATGTGATGATATGTAATGGTAGATGTGATAAAAGTGCTTATTTGGTTGGGAAAAATTGGATTTCTGACTCCAAGCCTACCTTACCCCACCCAGAAAAAAGTTTCAGTTACGTCTGCTACCGCTAAGTGCACTACTTCAGTTCCGAGATGAGATTTCCCGAGATCACTGACTTTCACTAGTATTTTCAATAGGACCAAGATTGTCCGTATTAGTTACATATGATGAAAAATTAAATTGGTGTGTGCACTATGCAAGGTATTCGGACATATAATAAGAAATGTTTCCAATGACTGAAAATATTTCTGAACATTAAGTAAGAAGATTCTGAATATATAATAAGAAATTTAGACATATATATAGTAAGAAATTTTTTGGGCGGTAAAAAAAACTGGTCAAAAAGAATTCAGGCTGCCGAGATTTTTTTCGGTCGACGGCAACTACTTGCTGCCCAATTAATTAAATAATATATTATTATTATTATTATTATTTATTTTTATTAATTTTTTATAGTAAGGGTATTGTGGTATATTCATATAATAATTTTGGACTATTTAACAAAAAGAAGAGACTAATTAATTTAAAATTGAATGTATAAGTAATTGACAAATGGATGACTATTCGACAATTTTCACATATTTATACCACAAAATTCAAGTTGTCAAAAAAGGGAGAAAAAGAAAATCCTAAAAATCAAGCAGCTAGAATCCTTTTTGATATCTATTACGCCATGTAATTACTTGTGAAGTTTAAATTTGAGGGTTTTTTGTTTGAAGGATAAACAACCAAATCAAAATCCCAGCAGCCACCAAAAACCTAATTCCCATTCTGTTATGGAGACGACAAATAAACAAGCATAAAGCGCCAAAAAGTTTTAGAAGGACAACAAACTTTTGCTATCAAGTAAATACTTTTTGTTATTAGGTATGAATTTTTGGATATTAAATAAGAAATTTCTGAATATATAGTAAAAAATTCGGACATATAGTAAGAAATGTTTCATGTGACCGAAAATATTTTTGGACATTAAGTAAGATATTTCTAGATATATAGTAAGAAATTCACACATATAGTAAGAAATTTTATGGGCAAAAAAAAAACTCCACTGACACCACGAAAATAAAGAATTTTTTTGGGCGAAAAAATAATTAGTCAAAATAAAATTCAGGCGATCAAAATTTTTTCCGGCCGGCAGCAGCCACTTGCTGCCCAATTGACTATAATATATTATTATTTTTATTTTTATAATAATAATAATAATAATAATTATTATTATTATTATTAATTTTTATTAGTTTTTCCATAGAAAATGTGTTGTAGTATATTC
This sequence comes from Phtheirospermum japonicum, assembly GCA_014905375.1. Taxonomy (NCBI): domain Eukaryota; kingdom Viridiplantae; phylum Streptophyta; class Magnoliopsida; order Lamiales; family Orobanchaceae; genus Phtheirospermum; species Phtheirospermum japonicum. The sequence goes on from BMAC01000213.1 coordinate 305,436, forward strand.
ATATCATAATCACCCCCTATATATTAATGCAAAATCCTCCTAACCTATGTGTTTGCTTCACATGCTTCGTTTGACAAATAAAAAATTATGGTATTTCGGTTGGTTATGTGTCTTGCGAGCCTAATATCTACCTAATTTAATCTTTTATTTTTATTGTATCTTACCTAATTTAATATTTTTCTTTTATTATATTCTTCCTAATTTATTATTTTAATTTAATTATATTTTAATTAAAAAAATCGAGTGCTTCGATTTCTTATGTGTCATCCGAGCCCAATATCTACCTAATTTAATATTTTGTTTTATTATATCTTGCCTTATTTAATATTTTCCTTTTATTATATTTTACCTACCTCAATATTCCATTTATTCTACTACTATAAAAATATAAATAAATCAAAAATTATTAGTAAAAAAAAATCTAAATTAGTTATCATAATTAAAAATTAAATTTCATATGAAATCACTTTAATTAAAAGAAACTTAATTATAAAAATAATTAAATAGGTTGTGTTTATAATATAAATTAGAATAATTTTATTTTTGAAATTCCAATATTCTATATAAGTCAATTACGAGTTATTTGAAATAATCCAAGTATTAGCAATGAACTCAGCCTAAACCTAAAAATATGAAATTATATAATAATTAATTAATATTTAGACACCAGTACAATACGACACGGATTGAGAGTATTACATTTTTTGAATTTTTCTATGTAGCTAATAATTATTAACGAATTTAATCTAAATATTAATATATAAAATTATTTAATAATAATTAATTAATTGAAATTAGAATAATGTGACATATTTTGTATTTTTCTAATTCTGTAAATAAACATATTAACAAATTTAATCTAAGTATTATAATATAAAATTATTTAATAATAATAATAATAATATTAATAAATAAATTAGACATGCATTCATTTGAATTTTTTATTTTAAATTTTATAATTATAACAAATATTTTTGATATATTTTTTAAATCCCGTGTAATACAGAAGTGTTAAACTAGTAATAGACTATTTAACAAAACGAAAAATTATTTAATTTAAAATTGAATGTATAAATAATTGACAAAGGAAGGACCATTTGATAATTTTCTAATAATTATACCACAAAAATCAAGTTGTCAAAAAAGGGATAAAAAGAAAACCCTAAAAAGCAAGCAGCTAGAGAATCCTTTTTGATATCTATTACGCCGTGTAATTACTTGTGAAGTTTAAATTTGAGGGTTTTTGTTTGAAGGATAAACGCCCAAATCAAAATCCCAGCAGCCGCCGAAAACCTAATTCCCATTCTGTTATGGAGACGACAAATGAATCAAGCACCAAGCGCCAAAAAGTTTCAGAAGGACAGCAAATCTCGCTCTCAGTTGGTGACAGACTTAGCGGCTTGCCGGATAGCATCATCTGTCACATTCTCTCCTTTCTTCTAACTCAGAGGTCCGTTCAAACCAGCGTTCTTGCTAAAAGATGGAGGTCTCTTTGGGCTTACGTCCCCACTTTAGATTTCGACAATAAGGATCCTCGTCCTCCAAATACATGCTTTTCAAGCATTATCAACAGGGTTATGTTGCACCGTAGAGTCAAAAGCATAAATACTTTTCGCTTCCATGATCAACGTTACGATAGAAACAAGTATGAGATTGAGACATGGATTTCCACCGCCATATTGGGCAATGTCCGAAATCTTGAAATTTTGCTACTATCTCGGCATATGTTGCCTCAATGCATATTCAACTCCAAAACACTTGTCAATTTGTGCCTCCTAGATTGTGTATGCAACCCGTCTACTGGCGCAGTATCTTTGCCTTGCCTCAAGAGTCTTAATCTTTATCGTATTCAGTATCAAGTTAAAAAATCCCTTCCCCACTTGCTTTCTGGCTGTCCAGTGCTCGAGGAGTTGATCGTCGGAGGAATCGCGGATGACGATTTGAATTGCTTTAAAATAGCTTCTACCACAATAAAAAGTCTCTCTTTAGATATTGGGTCCGGCAATGTTGGTAATGTCAAGATAAATGCTCCGGCACTTAGATATCTTGAGGTGGAAGAATATAGTTCGTACGAGCATATCAGACTTTTGCCGGTATCCAACTTAATTGAAGCGGATATCTGGTTGAACAATTTTGTGTTGGAAGTAGACGACTTGAATTTTCTTAATAGTCTCAGTAACGTAAACAGACTAAAATTATCAGGTCGAGTTGAGCAGGTATGTATTTGAGCATTCGTCATCTCATCATCCTGTATATTTTTTAGTGGAGTCTTTATTTGGATACTCTTATGTGTCTTTACTGATTTCCTTGCAGAATCTTGACTTAGCAGTGGCGGATGGTTCATTTGTAAGGTTTGATAACTTGATAGAACTCGAGTTGGATGCTGACTGTATATTTCTCGTGAAGTTCCTTGAAAGTGCTGAAAATATTCAAGTCCTTATTATCCATGAGGTTTGTCAACCCAATATTTCTATTTTTTTTTATTCTGCTTAATAATCTTGAATGTGGGGGGTTTTCTAATTAATTTTCTGCTTTTCAGGTTCATAAGAAGTTTAAAACCTTGATGGAGCCCTTGCAACAAGTGCCTAAATGCCTATCATCACAGCTTAGAACGGTTACAATTAATCAATTTGGGTGTGCAGAGCATGAGTTTGAGATTGTAAGATACCTTTTGAGGAATGCTGAGGTCCTCGAGAGGATGGAAATATATTCCAAACACGATGAAGATGAGGAAAATGATGAAAATGACTTTAAGGCAAAATTTGACGCGCTTGTGAGGATCATTTCAACGAGGATCTAAGTCATGTGTACTTGTCTTCAATGGAGTTTGTTTGGGGGTTGAACAGTCCAAGTTTTTGACACTAGTCTAAGTGATAGGACTTTTTGCTACGTTGTCTATATTCATTATTCAACAACCAAATGTTCCTTTAAAAGTGATGTTTTTATGCTACCAAGCTTTATTATATGTGTTTTATACTCACCACTTTTTGCATAGCTTCTGTAGCTAGTTTTGTTTATTTTGTCAATCATTCTCTTTGATTTAATTGCCTGACCACAAAAGTTGATGCTATTTTTCTCTCTCTCTCTTTTTTTTTTATTTTTATTTTTTATTTCTTAGCAATGTGGGATGATAAAAGATGGGGCAAAAAAGGAAAGATGATTTAGTGAGAATATAATATAGCCCTTAATATTTTAAATCATGTTTATGGTGGAAGGATATAAGTCCTTTCTCCTCATCTCTTTTGTGGATTTCTCATTACACAGCATGTTTCATATTTTATTGCAATATCTCATGCATATAACTAGAGTTTGTAGTCTAGTGATCGTAGATATAAGATGAAACATCACCTGTACTATGATAAGATGCGGATTGGTCACCAGAATCAGGACATTAAAGTTCAACATTTGGGAAAGCTTGAAGTTCAACATAGAGAAACCATATTGTTCAAAGTGCAAATTACATATTATAAAACAAGCTTCATAGATAAAGAAGTTGTAGATATAATAGTTTGGGATACCAGAACACCACCATTAAACACCTTAACATCAGCAGATAAAATTAAAATCAGAAGGAGAAAAGTGGATGAAATATGCAGTCACACATGCACTATTGCGGCTAATGCTGTCTGCAGATAGAACCACGTCCCATATCTGCAAAAGATGTAACCAACTTCAGCCTGTGAGAAAGTAATAAGTTCTTTTAATGTTCAGAAAAACAACAGCAACAACATATTTGCACAATTCATTTGAAACAAAACTGAATATAAAACGACCATTAAAAGGGAATGGAGGAATAGCATTTTTAAGGTTTAAGCCTTCCTAAAACAGATAGAATTGAACACATACCTAACAAGAAGAGAAGGCAGAAGATAGAAACTCTTCATCCTCCAAAAATAACTGCAGATTTTGTGTCTTCATCAAAAACCCAATAGCCTCCTCATCAAATTCCAAGATAAAACCTATTTTAACCAACTCTGCAAGCTGTTGAATATGATCTTGTTTATCATCCCACAAAAGCCCCTCCGAAATCACTTGAGCGAAATACGTCGCGCATTCAAGCACATTCTTATGACCACCTGATTTATCCAACTTGTGCATAAAAAACTCACACTTCTCTTTCTCCCAACGCACCAGCCTCCTCGCATCGACATTAATAATCTCCCCTGATTTAAGTGGTAAACTGTACCCCACGGTTATTGGCGTTGCATCTCGATAACAGTAATTTCGAGCAAGCCCTTCACAGCATCGTGCCTCTTCAGCACTTCGATTTGTAGCCCAGCAAGAAAACCGAGAATTAATTTGATCAATCCTCTATGGATAAAAACATCTCTCGAATTCACCTCAACGACGCCGACATAGAACACAGATTGCTCACTTTTAAGAACAGATTTAGATAAATTACGCACTCCGATTTTTCTATAAATATCGAGCAAATTATTCCTGGGCAAGGATTTTAAACTCGTCTGAGGATACCAAACAAAAAGCGGCTGAGAAGCAGACTTTTCAAAAAGATCCTTAAGGCAAAGATCGTCCGCAACGAACACGTCGTATTTGTCCATCAACGATATTTTATCCGAACCTTCGGACGACACCGGGAGTTTCCGGAACCTCTCAGAAAGAACATTTTGAGTCACTGAACTCCAATGCTTAGCGACGAATACCCAAAAGGCAACGCATTCATCGCTGGACAACAAGTGGCCACGATCCTCCCAATCCATCCAAAGCTTGCAGTAGTCATAGAGACAAGGATATGCTTTCACTCTGAGAGCATACGAGAAGAAATTTAGCAAATTTTTCTCGTAATACTTGTCCAAAACGTACAGCAGCTGATCAAATAGACCATCTTTGTCATGAAGAACACATTCTTCACAACTTACCCATATACCATCATTAGGGATCCATATTTTTATTGCAGCATCTTCCTTTTTTGGTTTCCACTGAAATTCACTCAAGTACGAATAAATCCGCTTGATAGACGTAAAATCTGTACGAGTGTTAAGGTGTCTAGCAAGTAATGAGCACCCGTTTTTCTTTTCAACCACAACGCCTAAAGCGTTTAGCTCTTTTGAAAAAGAGCTTATGTCAGGGCCGTAAAACCTTTTATCAATGAAAGGTCCATCTTTACGAGATAAGGAAGAAACCCAATCAGAACTGAATAGCAAGCACTTGTCTGGGGACCTGTAACCGACACGGGTCTTTATCCATACCCCAGCAGCTTTTTTCAAAAGAGTATCAACTAAAGACACATTTGCATCGTTCTGCAGAATCCTAATGCATTTCAGCAATGAATACGCAGCTGCAGCTGTGATGCTGCTAGGGTCCCGAGGCAAGCGAAGACTTGAAGCCACAAACTCTGCACCACGCTCGAAAGAAATAACTACTCCCATGGTCCGAAGCTCCTCTTCATACTCACGAATGCCCTTGCCATAGTAACTCTCACTGTCATCGATAAAAGGCAACATAGATATCGAAGAGATAGATATCCAATCAGGGATGGAGTCACTAAACAAAATGCAGTCTTATGGCGCTCTGTAATCAGTGAGACGAGTACGCAGCCATTTAACCTCTTTGATGCACTTCTTGAGATCTGAATGAAATTTGCCTTTCAACTTTCGGTAGCATGCGAGAAATGAAAGGACGTTCTCTTTGTTTATGGAAGATGATGATACTTGCTGCCTAAAAACACAAGCGAATGCTTTTGTTGCTTCCTTGAAATCAATGAGCACTCCAACTTTTGCCAATTCGTCTCCGAATGACGAAATGTTTTCTTCTCCATAAAATTGGGTATCGATAAGAGAAAAACTGTTGAAAACTTGCATAAGGCAATCCCATGAAGGATCAGACAGAACACAACTAGCTGGAGACTTGTAACCCTTATTTGTTGTCTTCAGGAGCATTGAATCTTTAAGAACTCTAACAATTTTTTCAGATGAGGTTGAATCAGATGAGCTTAAATGACGCATACACTCCAGCAACAAAAGAACAACATCAGCTGCCTGATACCTAGAGTGATATGGAGATTTTAAGTTGTCGACGATAAGTTTGTAATTCCCACTAAAGCTAACTACAACCCCAAGAAGATGAAGTTCCTTACGAAAAGAAGAAATCTTTTCTCCATAATATTCATGATCAATAAATGGAATGTCGCATATTTGAGATGCAGCCTTCCATTCTTGGTCATACAACACAGTTTCAATAGGGCTCCTATCACCTTGTGAAGTACGTAGCCATCTTTTGTCCTTTATTCTGCTGATGAAGGCATTAGGAGAAAGCAATTTATCCCTCAAAAATCTGATGAAGTTAAGTATCGAGAAAACATGGGCTCTCGTTAGAGTAGATGAAGCTGCTATTGACATAAGACGATTGCCAATATATTGACACGCTTCACTAAATTCAGACATGACCCCAACTTCTCTCAACTCATCCTTATATTTAGATATCTCTTTCCCGTAAAAGATTTTATCCACCAATGGTATATCGACAAGAACCGATCCATTCTGAAGAAGGGAACTGCATGCAGAGTTAGTAAGTAGGAACGATTGTGAAGGTGGCTTGCAGCTAACACTGTTACCGAGCAAAACCCTAAGCCAACTTCCCTTTTTCACACAGTTCAGAAACTTGTCTGGCATTTTAAGTTGCTTTCGTTTCATGTTTCGAATCCACTCTAAAAGCAAGAGAGCATTTTCCTTCGTCAGCAAAGAAGAGAAACTCGGTATCCGAGCATTTGGAGGAGGCAAATCGGGTACATCCGAAGCTGAAACATGAGATTTGAGAAATTTAATAAGTTCTTTCTCACGGGTAACAACACCTGCGTAATTTCCTGAAAACAAGTAATCCTCGCCCAGCTCGACGTAACCTTTGTCTCTCCATGGATTAGAACCAACGAGTTGCATCCAACGGCTACCATTCGCAGGGACAACAACCCGTTGTCTATTTATGATCACCTGACCGTAGTTATCAACGAGTGGCATAGACTTAGCTGCTTCATTAACCTCCGTTGCGGACAGGTACTTTTTACCAAACGAGTGATAGAGGAAATGGGCATAGGTAACGATACGTTTTCGATCATTGCCAAGAACCTTGCTCAAATGCAGAGCATAGTCATTGACACTCACAAAACTAACCTTCACTTGTTTTACGAGCCAGTCCCATATCATTTGCCTTTTGGAATGTGATAATATTTCACGTAGTGTCGACTCGGGAAGGAAATAACTGTTGCTAACACCTACGAACTCTCCATTCCAATCAATCAGCCATGAGATCTGATAAACCAAATTGGATAAAAGAATCTTTCTTTTCCGTGAGACTTCGTTCACTTTACAAAGAGACACTTGAGATTGTGCACCTACGTACTTAAGAACAGGTATGTCGACGAGACTTGTACTCGAGAAGGCACTCCAGTTCTCAGCAACGAACAAAAGAAGCTTCAAATAAAGATCTTCGCCTCCTCCCAACACAAGATTGGAACTCCTCACGCATTTCGCATACCATTCTTCGTCGACGTACCCAACTTTCAAGAAACCTAGAAAGTCGTTGTTCGCCTCGTCGTCAAACGCAGAGCTCAAAATATACTTCCCGTGAGTCGAGATGTTATCCAAGCACACTCCTTGTTTCCTGGCCAACTCCAATAGATCCCAGAAACCAGGCCTTAATCTTCCAACTTCTTTCGGTTTATGGAAAAACTTCTGCATCGTGTATGATTCACAAGGAATAATGCTCTCTTCCATTAGTTTCGACTGTATTTGCTCTCTCACAGAGTTAAGCAAAGCATATGGAGAGCCCGTGATCGGTAAGAAACGAAACATCCGAGGCAGAAGTGAAACGGGAGCATTTTCCTTCTCTTTCACAAGCGAAATAAATGCACTAACAAAAGCAGTCGGCACGCAATTAAGAATACCCAGGTTCCATTTGCAGTCGAGAAGAATTGTTTCCCTCGACGACCCGAGAAGAAAATCAGCCTGAATTATGAAAGGGAAATTAGTAACCATCTCCGTGGGAAGGAACGCGTATATTCCAGGGGAGTTTGATGATCCTCTCTGGAGACGCTCACCGTTGGGAAAAGCCAATGTGATCACATATTCTTCGACTTCGGCTCGTCTTTCGACTTTATTTTCTGGTCTGACGCGAAATCTTTGCCTCCACATGTAATAGCTGCATTCTCTATCTCTTTCGTCGTCAGCAGAGAGATGGAGAATGAAGGACTCAGCGTCAATGTTCTTCCTCGTCACAAAATTCTTCTCGCTCGAAATTGAAATTGCGGTAACTTTATTGGACGTGGGGTCCGCTTTGCTGTCTTCCCTGACAGAAAGCTTCTTTATCTTTGACAGAAACAACAGCAGTTCGGGATGAATGCTGGAAAGCTGTTGTTTCACGGGCTTCACCTTGTCGGGCTTAAGAGGTAGTATTATAGTTGTGGTTGGGAGGTTGGAATTTGAGCCGTAGATACGTTCTATCTCCGAAAGGATTTGGTTGTCCTCGACCCATTCGGGGACGATGTAGCCGACATTGCACTCCGGGCAAGGGGTTTCGTTAAAACGAATCTGATAGCCGTTGCTGAATATGTATGGCTGACGAGTTATTAGAAACACACTCTTGAACCCGATTCCTGAAAAACAAAGACATCATACATACTTTCAAAAACCCATATAGAACAGACTAAAGAGAGGAAATATAGTTGCGCAAGTAATGAACAATCAAAAAATGAAATTCATGATATCATGGTATTTGAGTGTCATGATTAAAAAAAATTTGGACAGAAATTTTTTTGAAAACAAAATATCTTTCTTAAAAAGGTGAAAAGATGTGATATATATATATATATATATATATATATATATATATATTATGTAGAAAGAGGATTTGCATCTTTGGATTTGAATCTCTCTTCTTTTAATTAGGAGGGGAGAGAGCCGAGTGATTCATTCACCGAAATATCAACAATAAATACGTAAAGAGAAAATCTGTAAAAGGATATTTCTATCACTGAATTTAGTAATTGGAAGCTTAAAACCTGATGTATGCTTTTACATAACACCATTTCGTCGTCATTTGAATAGGTCTTGAGTTATGGGACATCCTTATAACAGCGTATCAGGATTTATTATGATCAAGAACAGAATTATTGTTTAAATAACTTTAGATTAGAGACTAACCATTACATAACTATCGAGGTACATAAAGTTTAAATAAACCATACGAAAAGTGGAAAAGTATCCAATAATTACCTTTCTCGCCAATATAACCATGTTTGCGGTTGTTCTTTTTGGTGGACCGTCCAACGCTACAAATGGACTCAATGTTTCTAGGTGAAAAACCCTTTTCATTGTTAAAGATGAGCAATGTAGATGCTGCTCCAGTTCCTGTAATATCCTTGGAAGTGATGACAAATTGTAGCGATGGAGCAATGCCTTCCTTGTACTCATTATCCTCAGCATTCTAGTACATGGTAGTAAATTGAACTCGTCAATAAATTAATAAAATTATATTTGACAAGTGTGTATCATCTATGAACATTGTTTGAGAAAAGAAAATACAACAATTTGATGTAAATGTTAATTGAAAATGAAAAGGAGTTCAAAAGATCAAGCTCGGAGCAATATGTATTTATTTCTCAAGTATCTACTGTGCCTTACGGTACTATTCTTCATCTGATTAAAATCACTAGATCTAAAGTGGATTATAAAAATTGACAAATCAATGAATGTAAATGCTGGGCGAGGGGAATGGTGCCTTCACGGCATTGTAGTCATTTCCTATATATATATATATATATAAAGCGAGATGTACAATCAAGTTTGGCTAAACTTATATAAATGATATATAATCTGAAGCATGCAAAAAGGTACATCATCGGAAGCATATGGTATGACAATATTTCGTCAGTGTATGCAAAAATAGACAAAAACTTCAATAACCCTACTACAAAAGATGCAAACACAAACACGCTGGTCGAGTTTCTCAGCAGTCAAGAGTTGTAGATACATGTACACGTATACATGCAGAAACAGTTACAAACCTGGATGAGTTCCATAAGAAAGTGAACGTCCTTAGCGTACAGCTCTGCGGAGAGATTTTTAACAGCCTGATGAAGATCCTCTGTAAGTGGGTTCGGTTCTTTAGCCCCAATCGAAAACTTGATTCTCCGTATTTCCTCTACGTGTTCCCTTGCTGCTGCCATTGTCGCCCTGAGATCACACGATAACACACCAAATTTATTCTGGGCGTAGTAAGTATCGATTTTTGGAGCCCACAAATGATTTCGCCCAAAAGTAGTAAAAACAGGGAAGAAGGTCTCAAGTGGAAGAGTTGCAAGTAACTGAATAGGTGGAAGTGGAAGTGGAAGAGTTCATTCCACAAAGTTAATTATTATTTCTTTATGATGTGGCCGTTTTGGGAGGAATGAAACCGAACTAATCTTACAGTTTCCTTTTCTTTTTCCCGAGATACAGTTTCTTTATACTTGTGTTGTATTCTTTAAATAATCATATAATTTTTATAAATTAATTTGCCGTATTTGTATATATAGAAGTGGAAATGCAAAGTAAAAAAAAAAAAAAATAGGTCTCGGGTGAGACCGTTTTCATAGAATATGAATGCATTTTACTATTTTGTAAGGTGATTCAGACTCAGTAAACAACCCAAAATAGGACCCAACCCCACTTCGCAAACCCGGACCCAACAGCCCAAAATTGGACTCAACCCCCTTCAAATTTTCAAATTGGTCGGAAAAATAGTAAAAAGAATTGAAAACAATCTGAAAATTTACAGGTTGATGCGCAACAATAAAACGGACAATCGTACAGCCCAAAATTTCAAAACGATAAACAACGAATATTTTGTAAATTTTTTCAATTTTCTGGAATATTTGGTAAAGAATTTCAAATTTTCAAACTGGTCGGAAAAATAGGAAAAAAATCGAAAAAGTCTGAGAATTTACAGATTGATACGCAACAATAAGACGAACAATCATACAACCCAGAATTTCAATATTATCAACAGCGAATATTTGGTGAGTTTTTTAAATTTTTTTTAGGATATTTGGAGAATTATTTTAAAACTGGCCGGAAATATAGTAAAAAAAATCGAAAAAATGTGAAACTTTTCAGGTTGATGTGAAACAATAAGACGAATAATCATACAGCCCATAATTGCAACACGATGAACAACGAATATTTGGTGAATTTTTTTAATTTTTTTTTGATATTTGGTGAATATTTTCAAATTTTGGGCTGTACGATTGTCCGTTTTATTGTTGCGCATCAACCTGTAAATTTTCAGATTGTTTTCAATTCTTTTTACTATTTTTCCGACCAATTTGAAAATTTGAAGGGGGTTGAGTCCAATTTTGGGCTGTTGGGTCCGGGTTTGCGAAGTGGGGTTGGGTCCTATTTTGGGTTGTTTACTGAGTCCTGAATCACCTTACAAAATAGTAAAATGCATTCATATTCTATGAAAACGGTCTCACCCGAGACCTATTTTTTTTT
>BMAC01000213.1:324293-338508 GCA_014905375.1 Phtheirospermum japonicum
AAGAAATCTGAAAAATAAAATATAACTATAAAACGTATAATCTATAAATAAACCTAAATATTTAGTTTATAAATCTGCAAAACCTGAAAAAATAAAATTAAAATATAAATATATCAAATGATATCAAATAAATTTGTTTTTCTTATAAATAAAACATTAGAACTTATATTTAAATCACAAATATTTATTTATAAATACGAAAATGGAAAAAAAACAACAAAAAGTTGCTAATATTATAAACTTAATATGAATTCATAGCTACAAAAAAATTTACCATTAAATTATTGAAAATTATTAATTAAGTATAAATATAAAAAAATCAAAAATTACAAGAAATATAAAATAATATAAACAAATTAAAAAAAATAAGAATAAAAATAAATAAATTTATAATTTGATGTTAAAAACTATTTAATAAGTTTGTTAAAGAAGAAAAAAAAGATATTATAAGTACAACCAAAAACCTGATGCAACGAAAACAATATATATATATATATATATATATACGGTAATAATCTTATTTTTTGACCAGAAAAGGCGAGACGAGTACAAACATAATAGAGTCATATCTTTCAATTTTCTATACGTAATTCGGCTAAAACCCAGATAACTCAAACGTTGACCTAGAACGTGTCACAAACTTGACAATGACACTTTTTTTTTTTTTTTCATTTCCTAAAAAATTTAAAGATTATATTATGAACATAAATTATAGGTAAATAACTTTATTCAATTATTTGATTAAAATTTGAAATCAAGATTATACGTGGGTAGAATAAAAAAAACGATCATATAATCGCATAATATAAATGATTCAATACATTAGTTTAAGAATCTTAACTAAATAATTATATATGAACATTTGTATATTAATAGTTTGTGACTAATTAATATGAATTTATGTATTTAACGTTAGAAATTCACACATAAATGATTTATTACTCTTGGTTTTATAAATACTTTCGAATAACTTATATATATATATATATATATATATATATGTGTGTGTGTGTGTGTGTGTGTGTGTGTGTGTGTGTGTGTGTGTGTAATTCTAATTTATTTATCGGGTTCATCAATTGACTCGATAACTGATGTTTAACTCGATTACTCAGTGGCTATATCGACTCAAATAACGAGCTGGTTTCAAAAATATTAACTATAATAAAATAGAATACAAAGGCCGTTAATTAAATTTGTAATACTATGCCTCATTTATTTGGTATTTCTTTGTTCATTTTTGTAGTATTTTATATATTTTTATAATATTTATATATTTTTTAGTTTCTAGATTTAGGAGATAATTTTTATATTATAACTTTAATTAAGTATACTACTTTATGTTAAAATATCTTAAGATTTATTTTATTATTTATAACTTCTTGATATTCGTTATTATTTTATTATCAACTTTCAATAGATAAAGGAACTATTTAGAATTAGTCTTTATATATTTATTTAATTTACTTTATAACTATCGCCAATTTATTCTTTCAATGTCTTTAAAATAAATATTTAGAAAATAATTATAAACCTATTATATTTCTATCTGATTTCAAAATATTATCACATTTATTATATTATATTATGTTATATTATTTCTATTTTTTATTTTATTTCAGAAATTATTAAGAATTATTTAGAATTAAAACACATATGTCGTATTTATTTAATCAAAATACTAATCTTCTCTGATTTATTTTATTATTTATAGAATTTTAAATGTGTTTTTGTTACATTTAGGATTTAGTAAATGATTATTCAGGATTTAAATATTTTTTAATTTATTCTATAAAACTATTGTGAAATAAGACTTATTTTATATTATTTATTCTTAATTATTTTAAATTATATTATGAACATAAGTGAATAGTAAATAACTTTATATAATTATTTGATTAAAATTTGATATCAATTTTATACGTTGGCAGAATAAAAAAAATGATTATATAATCACATAATATAAAGTATTCAATACATTATTTTAAAAATTCTCAACTTAACAATTATATATGAACATTTGTATATTAATAGTTTGTGACTAATTACTACGATTTTATGTATTTAACGTTAGAAATCGACACATAAATGATTTATTACTCTTGGTTCTATAATTACTTTCGTATAACTTATATATATATATATATATATATATATATATATATATATATATATAATTCTATATTTTTTATCGGGTTCATCAACTGACTCGATAACTGATGTTTAACTCGATTACTCAGTGGCTATCTCGACTCAAATAACGAGCTGGTTTCAAAAATATTAACTATAATAAAATAGAATACAAAGGCCGTTAATTAAATTTGTAATACAATGCCTCATTTATTTGGTATTTCTTTGTTCATTTTTTGTAGTATTTTATATATTTTTATAATATTTATATGTTTTTTAGTTTCTAGATTTAAGAGATAATTTTTATATTATAACTTTAATTAAGTATATTAATTTCTGTTAAAATATTTTAAGATTTATCTTATTCTTTATAACTTGTTGATCTTTGTTATTATTTTATTATCAACTTTCAATAGATAAAAAGTCTATTTAGAATTAATTTTTATATATTTATTTAACTTACTTTATAACTATCGTCAATTTATTCTTTCAATGTCTTTAAAATAAATATTTAGAAATTAATTATAAACCTATTATATCTCTATCTGATTTCAAAATATTATAATATTTATATATTATATTATATTATATTATTTCTATTTTTTATTTTATTTTATATTAAAATTTATTAAGAATTATTTAAAATTAAAACACATATGCCGTATTTATTTAACTGAATTCATAATTTTTGTCTGGTTTATTTTATTTTTTATATAATCTAAGTGTGTTTTTGTTACATTTAGGATTTAGTAAATGATTATTCAGAATTTAAGTTATTTTTAATTTGTTCTATAAAATTATTGTGAATAAGATTTATTTTATATTATTTATTCATATATTTTTTAAATTATTTGATAAATATTTATCTATAAAATATGTTTCTTATATATATTTAACTTATTTTATATTTTTTATGATTTATTTTATTGTTTTAAAATAATTCTATATTTTTTCCTTATTATTAAATATTATTTAGAATTCATAATATCTTAATCCAATTTTAAAATATCTTAGAATTTATTTTATATTATTTGTAATATATAGGGATTTTGTAATTGTTTTAATTTTAATTTAATTAATATATATTTATAACTTAAATACAATTTTTTGTATTTATTTAGTTGATTTTATGATTTTTTTCAAATTTATATTATAAGTATTGTGTTTTTATTGGTTAAAGGTTGATTTGGTAATTATATAATTATGTTGATATAAATTATTTCTAAAATAAAAATACAACAAATTGCGACTAAAGTACAACTAGATTATTCAGTTGTACTCAAACAGATTGATGTGATTAAATTATGACTAATGATAAATTTTGGGGTACCTTATTGACAAACATGTACCACGGGTACCGATAATTAGAAAAGAATAAAGTTATTTATAATATATTCACTTTGTCTTTGAATACAAAGACTAACAAGGAGATACACGCAGTGATTTGTAATAACGTGACTAATATGATTGTTTCGCGACTAACTAAAGTGAGAGCTTGAAATTATTAGTTTGTGATGATAACAAGTTAAACTATAATTAGACTTACAATATAGTTTGCAAAAAGTTATTTCATAATATATAAATGTGGAGTTATTTACATTTGATTTGTTTTAAGACGTGGATATATGTACCCCATCTGAGTTCACCCCAATAAAATAAAAAATCAACAAAAATGTCAAAATCACCCCTCTTCCCCCAAACACCCAAATACATCATTTTCTCCAACTTTTCACCACCACTCCAACTTTGCCATTAGCGTCGCCCATTAGACCGTCGTCACCACCGTCGAACAGGAAGAAGAAAAAATGGTGATGGGTGATGAAAGGTACGTGACGGATCTGAGCAGCATAGGGTAAAAAACAAATGCAAAATAGAGGTGTTTGTCTCTGGTTTCTTGAATAGAACTCGTGTGTTCGAAATTCTCGATCGAACAATACAACGTTGTTCGGAAAAAAAAATCGAACAACCCTTTTTTAGCCTAAAAGGGGCATTCATATTATTTTTTTGAATATATGTTTTGTTTACAGATCAATTTATTAAACATGTGTTTTGTATTCTAATCAGTTTTTTGATATATTTTATTCAAAAATCTGATTCGAACGACATTTTTTCAAGACATTTTTTTTTAATCTTTTTTCAATGGCACGACTGCCATGGCAGCGTCGGCAACGTATTTTTGTGCGCACGGTTATTTATATTCTTCAATAGCCGACGGCCATGGCGCTGGCGGCGGTAATGGACGGCGAGTGGTAGTGGAGAGTTGAAGGAGATAAAGTATTTTGGGGGTATAGAGTTTAAGGTAATATTGATATTTTGTGATAACATCTTTTAGTAGGGTGCGTATATCCGCACCGTTTAATATAAATTTACTTATATTGACCAATAATCGTGATTTAAATATTTTAAGTTATTATATCATATTAACAAATTAATAATATTACATTTACATTTAATGAATTACACCATTAATCGCTCAGCCACGAATTAAACACTAGTTGGAAAATAAAAACCCAACTTAGTCTGCCAAGAAGATATTATTCAATTTGACTTGATCTCATGATTTTAAAAGCATTTCTTGGAGACTAAATTTGAAGAGCATCATTTACAGAATAGAGAGTACTTCTAAATTTAAAGATCGTTGTTTTAACAAATTTTTGTGTTTGGTTTTTAACTCTCTCTAGACTCAGAATGGTCATGTAAAATGTAAGAAATAAACAAATGGGATATATCGGAAATTAATCATTTAATGCAATTAAAATACAAAGTTGAAACAAAGAGGTGTGTGAAGATGATTATGGTTGATTACACTTCTATGTAAACTAATGATTAAAAAATTTAATCACAAAGTGTACGATTTTTTTAATTGTTACATACATTAACTTTTTCTAAAAATACACTTATATTTTTTCTTTGATTGCCTTCTACTCTATATTTCTTTTCAAGGAATTGACAATTTTTCTATAAAATCAGATAGGGCTCTATTATAAAGACTCATAGATGACATGACATTTACCCACCATGTATATATAGAAAAAAAAAGAGAATAATAAAAAATAATAATAACAATTAGGAGGCTTATGTGAATGTCATTTCATCTATAAGGCTTCACAATGGAGCCCTATTTGGTTCTATACAAGAACCGAGGGGATCGGACTCCTCTGTTTTCTAAAATTCCTACAAATTCAATATACCTATATTTTTATATTTTATGTATTTTAGAGTTGTCTAATGTGAGAATCGGACCAATACTTAAATTTAATAGACCAGTTAATTTATTGGTGTTGCTTTTTGTCCGTTTTGGTAATGTTGTTGTTCTGATGTTGCTATGGTGGTGGTGTTGTGATGTTGTTGTGGTGTTGTTGTTTCCGTGTTAGATGCTTGATGTTGCTGGTGGTGCTACTTTTTTATTTAGATCCAATAGATATAAATTAGTTTAGGTGATAAATACATCTCCGTTTTTCTAAATATGCATCAATGAATTTTTAAATATGCACCAATTAACAATTAAATTAATATTAATATTATTAACTAATATATATTACATCATTTATACTTATATCTCCCATCAATTAATAATTTCCCGCTATTGAAATCTCTCCTTGAGTTTCAAAATAAATATAAATATTGTCAAAATAAATTACACAATATTATTTCTTACGACCTAAGGAACAATACTCATACAATTTTCCCAACAAATTTGTACATTTAAAAATTTTGATTGAAATAATAGCGAAAAACCAAGTAATAAAAAATAGAAATTCAATGCACATTTAGACGCATATAATTGCACATTTATAAAAATACATTGATGCATTATTAGAATGACAACGATATTTGTATTGTATGTCATGTTTCTCCAAGTCAATTTTAAACAGTTTTACTGCACATTTAATAGTCTGTTAATACCCATTTATATGTCCGATAATGCATAGTTAGTAGTACAATTATACGGGAAAATTGCTTTTTGGTCCATTATGTTGTCCACTTTTCAATTTAGGACCAAAATATTGTCCACTATCAAAACACATACACGAAGTTGGCAAAATTATCAAAAAAGGTACAAAATTATCCCGATCGGGCTTTTTTGCTGACGTGGCGTGATTCAATAATTTCTTATTATTTTTTTTAAACATTAATTGAACAATAAAAATTGAGAAATAAATCAATTTTGGTCCATTATATTGACCACATTCCAAAAAACGTACGTGACATTGACCATCATCAACCACATCTGCTAAGTTGGTCAATTCATAAAAAATGGTCCAAAAATATTCTTTATATTTTTTAAGTAATTATATTATATTTATAATTTTAGATTATATTTATGAATAATTATATTATAAATACATAATATTATAATAAACATTATATATATATATATTAATCATTATTAAATAATTATAAATACATATTATTCAGAAAATATATTATTAATTATAAATACATAATATTATAATAAACATTTTATATATATATATATATATATATATATATATATATATATATTATAAATATAATTATTCATAAATAATTATAAATACATATTATTCAAAAAATATATTATTAATTATAAATACATAATATTATAATAAATATTATATATATATATTATAAATATAATTATTCATAAATAATTATACATACATATTATTCAAAAAATATATTATTAATTATAAATACATAATATTATAATAAATATTATATATATATATATATATATATTATAAATATAATTATTCGTAAATAATTATAAATTATATATTTAATATATATTAGATATGTAAATTAATTTATAAATTACATTTATAAATAATTATATTATATTTATAAATATAGATTATATTTATTAATAATGATATTATATATGCATAATATTATAATAAATATTATATATAATTTATATTTTTATATTTATTTCTAATTTTATTAATTTTTATTAATTAGAATCTTACTAATAAGAATTATATATTTGTAACAATTATATATCATTATTTGTATATAATATATATTTTTAATAATATGTAATAATTATTTATGAATAATTATATATAATATTATTTATAATATCATTATTCATAAATATAATCTACATTTATAAATATAATATAATTATTTATAAATTAATTTACATATCTAATATATATTAAATATATATATTTTTTATTTAAAAAATATAAAAAATATTTTTGGACCATTTTTGATGAATTGACCAACTTAGCAGATGTGGTTTGATGGTGGTCAATGTCACGTACGTTTTTTGGAATGTGGCCAATATAATGGACCAAAATTGATTCTTTCTCAGGTGTTTTTGTTAAATTAATGTTTAAGAATAAAGAAAAATGATAAGAAATTATTGAATCACGCCACGTCAGCAAAAAAGCCCGATAAGGATAATTTTGTACCTTTTTTGATGATTTTGCCAACTTTTTGTATGTGTTTTGATAGTGGACAATATCTTGGTTCTAAATTAGAAAGTGGACAACATAATGGACCAAAAAAATAATTTTTCCTACAATTATATAATAATATATGATATATGTTTATTAGTCAACTATCCTCCATTCAATTTATATCCATCAGATCTAAATATAGTGGGCGTTTGAGATTTGACCTTACAAAATCATTTTAATTATATATATATATATATTGCGAACTTACGAACTTATTATATACCAGCAGTATTTTTATTATACAATCACAATACTTTATTAATATTTCAATTATATACACCCAGTGTTTTTATTATACAGTTCTAATACTTTTAATTAAATAAAGAAATACACAAAAAAAATTGATCATCTATTTAATTAGAATTAAAATTCATAATTGACCCTAAATTTACAAATAAAAATATGGTTCTCATTTGAATCTAATCTTATATAGGGATAAGTTCAAATGAAAATTATGTTCTTATTTGCAAACTTGACGAACTAGTATTTTTATTATATATAGTTATATTTAACATATACGTTATAGTAAGGTTATTATTTTCATCAGATATTACTTACTTTGCGCGAAACTCTAATAATTCAGAGCAAATCGATTCATCTAATTTCACCCATATTTTTAACATAATATAATGGATGGCCCCTTTGGTGGATCAGTGATCGTGACACAATCACGAGAATATTCTTTCTTCCTACTCTTTCGAATCCACTTTAGTGTTTATCTCACAATACGTTACTTTGATAAATCAGCTTTTGTCGCTAGCCTAGCTATGGAATCATTGCCTGTTGAGCTCATCGTTTTCCTTATAGTGGACATGCACTTAATTATAATTATCATTAGCCACGAGGACGGTGGCTTACACGAAAGTTAGCCCTCGTAAATTTAATGGTCCCCACCAATAGAAATTTATATATACAATAATTATTTCTGAAATCTATAGCCAAAAGAAAAGTATACAATCTGCAAAAGGTTTTGAAAGCATATGTTCGTGCATGATCACTAGGAAGTTTCTCAACATTCCTTTACTCTTTTAAGTTTGCCCACTAACTTCACATGTACAGTACATTCTGGAGATGCTTCGTAGGGGAGTAAGTGAGGCGAGTCAATTTGTCAGCTACTCGGAATCGACTCAAAAAAAATTCGAAATCGATTCGAGATTAATTGAGACGTGCTCGAACCCGAGTTACTCGAGTATGTATCGAACTCGAACTCAGTGATACTCTCGACTCGATAGACTCGCGAGCCTAATCGAGTTTTGATAAATTTATCATTTTATCTTTATTATACTTATATATATATATATATATATATATATATATATATATATATATATATATATATATATATATATATATATATTAATATTAATTATTTTATTTTATGCTTTTTAGTTTTTTTTATTAATATTATGTAACTCGAGTCGAGTCGAGTCAAACTGGAGCTTACCGAATTTTTAAATAAGCCGAGCTCGAGTTTAAGAAAATTAAGCTTGTTCGAGCTTGAATTTCGAGTTCAAGCTCGAACTTGACAATGTTCGACTCGACTCGATTATACTTCTAATGCCTTGTAAATGATGGGAGAAAATGAATGGATATAAATTTGATTTAAGGAGTTAACGAATTTTGATAGGTCTCATTTGTGAGGTGCATGTTCATTCCCAAAAATAGAAATCAAAATGATAGCTTTGGAAAATCAAACATTCATTTTAATTCTCATCACATTTTCCACTCCCCAAATCCCATAACCGAGCAACACTTCAGTAAATGTTGATTATGTTGATATCCGGTAGAAATTTGTACTAGATTATATCAAGTTTGATGGGTACTTATCATGTAATAATACGTTGGTCACGATCAAAATATAAATATTTAAAGTTGTATGCATTAATGATCCTATATACTATAAATATGGATAGTCTATCGATCAATTGACTTTTTCTAATTGATTCGATTGTTGGTTAAATCAAGCTATAGCAAATTGAAAAATAATTGAATTTGAGTAACTTGATAATCTTATTTTTTAAGTCGAATTCAAATTGAATATTTGTATTGTTGTTGAACAAAATGAATTTGTTATTATATGAAATCAAACATATTGAACCAACTTGACTCACACACTTTATCTGACCATCTGCTGGAAGGTTGGAAGTTGCCTAGGTGTGTGAAGGTAAGGTGGTTAGTTCGATTGAAGAGGCTCGAGGTTGGTGCTCGGAGCATACCTCGGTTGTAAGTTTGGAAGTCGCCAAGGTGTGTGAAGGTCAGGTGGTTAGCTCAACTTAAGGGGCTCGAGGTTGGTGCTCGGAGCAACCTGGTTGGTATGTGGTGAGGTCAGGTGAAATGAATCATTTGGCTCTTATATTTGGTCCTTCCAGACGAGGTCGCCTCGGTATGGGCCTTCATGCTTGGAGATCGCTTCGGCCCAGGAGAAACAATTTTTTTTTCTGTTTTAAACTTTATACAAGTCTAAATAATCTTATAAATATGAGATTAAAATTATATTTCTAACATTAATCTCTATTCTTCTATTCTTATGTTAACAACGAGACAGTTCAATCTAATTTTTGGTGGTCAAATCTTTTGGCTTCATCAGTTATATTAATTTAATGCTAGAACACACGTAATCTTTCAAATTTAATAACATAGTTTAATTAATATTTTCGTTGGCGCTATTTATAAAGTAGGGATTCAAGTGATGAGAAAACCTATGTTGCAGCCAAATTATGTTAATCAATACATAAATCATGAAAATCTGAAATCTGGGATCGTTAGGCCTAGGACACTCATATGTACGCTATAATGAACTCCAACACATAGGTTTCCTTCTAAACATCAATTTCTATATAATTAATATTTCTAATATTGTTTGGATTTTATTCTTTTTAATAATACCTATGTGCTCGTTATTGTGAAACCGTTGTTTCATTCTCTCTCTCATAATAAAAATATAATCAAAACAATTAAGAAATAAGCCATGTGAACTTTCCAGGCTTTAAAACTCAAAAAGAAAACGTCATATAGGAACTCCAAAGTTTAAGATAATATAATTTATGTTCATATGTCGATTTATAGTATTATTACTAGTTTAATTCTGTTCATAGGCGACTTTCTTTTTCTTTGTTTTGTTAAAAATACTTTAAAATAAGATGTTGAGTTGAGTGGTTTCACATTGGGAGTGGGGCCCTGCACTGTCAAAATTGTAAGCTGTGAGCGACGGTCAGTCATACCGCGTTGCCACGTCAGGTCAAAATTTTCAAAATCAAGGAGATTTCAATCCTTGTGTCAACCTTTATCTTTCTTTATAGTTAAAGGTCCCCTTGATATTGGTCAGAGTATTACACCCGTCAACTAATTCGTTTGCCTGTACCCGGGCCTCACGTAGGTGTGATCGTCACTTCCTTCAACTGGCTCGGCTCGGCTGGAGCTGCCACGCTGTCTACCTCTTCTTCGCACGGTCATTCGGATACATATCTTCGTCCCCAGCGCGTGCACGTGAATTCACAGCTACAAGAAAGGCCTTTTGCCATTACTCAATAATATTTGTTGAATAGTTATTGAAAAGAGAGATCCCGGAAATTTTATATCGATTTTTCGCAAACGGGACGTAAATAGTCTATTAACGACAACAATCATTGTAAATGTTCCCCGTAAAATATAGTAACTGGTATACCAGTTTGTCTACAATGTTAGTAAATAAATTAGTTTAATTTAAATTAAATCAATTTAATAAGATTATAATAATATTAAATAAAAATAAATTACGCGACATATAAACACAGATAGCTCCCCCCGTTCTCTTATAACTCCCGTGAACTCCCGCCACATCAGAATTCGTTGTTGCCGCCACACCCACTACCACCGGTGCCAGTCCGATGTCAACTACCTACCATAGTCCCACGCCAAGCCTCCACCACTGACAATCCAAAGTTACGCCACCTACAAAACGTAAAGTATATTTTCTGTTAGAATATTTTTTATGTGTATTGTGTATCTCGTCTTGAATTAAATATTTGTTGGTCTGAATGATATTGAATCGATGTTTTGTTTATGTTCAATTTGGTCCAATTTGGACCAGGAGACTGGAGGAGGGTAGGTTTTGCCTTTGTTCAATTTGGACAAATTTGGGGGCTAGATTTTTGCTGCTTTTTTTTTGTGTGTGTGCCCTTATTTTCATTCAGGTGGTTTAGATCCTCTTTTTTTATTATTGTAGTATCGATTGAGTTTCTCAGGCCTGTTATTGTAATATTGATTGAAAGCTCTCTGCATTGGCTTGATACAGCCGATTGGTTGCTTTCAATATTGGCCGGGAAACTTATTGGATATTAGCGAGCTATGAAACACGGATATTTTTACGAGGATGCCGTACCCGCACCGGATACTTACCGGATACGATACTTCTACGGACACGTATTAATACGTACCTATAAAGTGTCAGTGTTTTAAAGAAAATTTTGACCGTCTAAACTCCTGGATTTAATGAATAAAACGTAATAAGAATTTTATTTCATCCTAATATGAAACCATAAATTGTGAGCGATAGTACAAATGTTTATAGGTTTCAGGAAAAAATAAAATATTTTTTTTATTGTATAAATAATTTACTTGTTTCATGTATTTTTTAAACTCATCACATTTGAAATTTAAATATTTATGAAATTTTAGTTTTTTTAGTTAATACAACTATATTTTCATATGTATATCTACCATACCCGTATCCTTAAAATTTCAACACATGACGTATCTGCGTACCCGTATCGTATCGTACCAGTATCCCGTACCCGTATCAGTGCTTCATAATTAGCGAGTCAATTGCTTGAAATTGAGTTGCTTTAGATAAGTTTCTCGGCCTCAAACCCTCCACCTATTAATACTCAACTGCTTTAAACCACATCTTCCGTACGTATCTAAGGTTTGGTAATTTTACAAAATAAAAGGTAAATAGGTAATTAAATAAAGTTTGATGAGGTTTGGTCTAATTAAAAAAAAGAGAGAGAGAGAAAGAGAAAGAGATAATTACAGAATCACACACAAAAATGGCTGCAAATCTAACATTGTTCATCCTTATTTCAATAGTTGTCCTTCTCCAAGCTATCAATACAGTTGACGTATCCAATGCCTTGTGCGGTCGGACGAGTTATAAAAACGTGTCTGTTGATAGTCTAGTCGGATGGACATGGCAACCTTAAGACCAGCCCTAACGGCATAGATGCTATGCTGAGAGATGCAGTTGTTTCTACTCAGTTGATGGTCTTGTCTCCTGAGAACGACCCCGACAGCCACAACTTCACGTCTCTCAAGGAGTGCTCTGCCGAATACGCTGGAGCCTTTGTCAGTTTGAAAATGCTTATTTTAGAGTGATCAACTGTTGAGTTTATCCGATGTTGTGCGTGGAAATAAGCTTCTCTAAGGACGAAACCTGATTGCGAAACTTCATTTAAATTATCGTTGACTATTCCCTCTCATATCTCGGATGAGAATAAGAAACCGGGGGATATATCTTCCATTATTTTAAAGGTTATTAACATTGTAGTATCTAACGACCCTTCGTTCTGTCAATTACTTAGCATAGAAATCGTGCATTGTAGTATTTATTATTTAGGAGTTAAGGTTTTATCTTATTTCATTTATATTAAAAATATCTACAATATAATATTTATATTTCTTTCCTTATAATAGAAAACGTGTTTTAGCTAATTAATATTATTATGACCCTAAAGATTTGATCTTATTTCCTTACTAATGATATTTATTTACAATATTTGTATAAAGTCTTTTTTCTTATTTTGTAGGTCTCTTTTTAAAGTAAGGTGTGCCTACATAAAGTTGAGGGATTGCTCACCAAATATTCACACATTTAGAGAGATTCAAAACTAAAACGTTTGAAAGCATATTTATTCTTGCTGCAAACTTTCGTATTTGGTGGATGCGACTACAAATGCTTTCAGCATCCACAATAGCATCCTGTAGATGAAACTGTTTTCTTCCATTATATTTATAGTTTTCGTGAAAATCCAATCCTGTGCTTTCTTTGTTTTGAAAGAGTTATACTGACTTAAATCATATATACTCTTAAGAAATCTTTAGTTCATCTTTACTTATTAGATTACAACTTTTGTAATTATTAATACGTGATTGATTAGTAAAGGTTTATTTCCCTATTAGCTCGATTATAATAATAAATTATTTTTATAGTCAAAGTTTTATATATGTATTTTTTTTCCGCTGATTTATATATTACTCTTCACACACACGTGTTTTATCAATTAAAATTGTGAATCGAGCTATATAATTCATTTAAAGTCGGCCCCGCCAGGTCATCAGTCAGATCGACTACCAAGTTATAATAATCATATAATCACTTATCAGAAGTCCTAAGATAGTAAGTGCATACGTAATTATAGGTTTTATAGCCTCTTGGGCATTTTCAAACTTAAAAATTACTTGTTAGCCAAATCATCATATATCGACTCTTTTTTGTTGATTTATTTGGTGATTTGTTTGTGTATGATTAGATTTATTTATTATTGTTTATAAACATATTTGTTTTGAGGGTAGGTCTTGGGTGAAACCGGTCTCATAGTATGAGACCATTTTTTACCAAATTCATTAATTAATCCACCCAACCCATCCGCCCCGCCCCAATC
>BMAC01000213.1:339848-362045 GCA_014905375.1 Phtheirospermum japonicum
TATATTTTGTGATACTTGATCAGATATTGTAAAAATTCATACTACTTTTGTGATACAAAAATAAGTGTGTTCTGTGATACTTTTAATACATTATCTAATAGTTTTAATATATTTTTATGATACTCTGAATTATTTATTTTAAAAAAATATAAGTAATTATAGAAATCAGATATCAAAAACTATGTGATACTTTAACTATTTCTTGTGATACTTGAACAACTTTTTGTGATACTCCAACACCTCACCATCCAAAATCTGCATATAACATATGCAGATTGATAAAATCATTTTCAAAAGCCACATTAATACAAAATAAATTTAATAAACATCTCATCACCTGCATACACAACATCACTGACGACACACGTGCGCACACATATCAATACGCATACTATAGCTTAAAATCACAATTGTTTAGAGAGAGAGGAAAAGAAAGCGAGAATAAAGAAAAAAAAGGAAAGCCTACCTTCGTCGGTGCTGATTTCAGCAACGATTTAAAAATATAAATTGAGAAAATCGTATATTGCAACGCGAGGAGTTGAACGGTGATTTTCGATTCGAAAGTGGCCCGATAAATCGTCGTAGATCTGAGGTCAAAGTTAACAATTCATAAAGTTTGACCTCAGATCTACGAAGATCGGAACATTGAATCGTAAATCAAATTTCAAATTTAGAATGAGAGAGTCGAGACGATTCAAATGGTATAATTAGATAAATTTTATCGCCGGACAACGGTCACCGACGATGAATGCGAGAGAGAAACGAAGAAGATGGGAGTGTGGCGACTGGAGGCTATTGTTTTATAGTTAGGGTTAGGGGATGGGTGGGTGGACGGGCGGGTTGGGTAGCGGGCGAGTTGGACAAATGAACATGGTAAAAATTGATCTCATACTATGAGACCGATCTCACCTAAGTATTTGTCTTGTTTTGAATTATACTTGATATGGAACGTCGGGATGTGTGAGTTTTACTATGGTTCTTAAGCACTTTACGAACATATGTAGATAATACTGTTGCTGTAATGCATCACCTAAAATTAGTATTTAAATTCTAATTATTGTTGTAATCTAACTAGATGTTGGAAAATATAGATTAGAATCTCAAGTACATATATTAAAGTATTGAAAATAATATTTGATATATTTTTAATTAAGGATAATAATCGGTTCGAGTATTTGAATAATATAAGATCAACCCAAACATGAATAAAATACTTCATGTTACATTTAATAATGCGGTTCGTTTACACCCTTATCCATGTGTTGTGTAACTCGTGAAAAAACTAATCATTATAGTAGTTTTTTGTGCATTTAAATTTATGAATTAAGAACATGTTATTCAATTAACATGACAAGTATATTTTGGGGATTTTTTTTATTAGCAAGTTGTATTCAATATTTCGATTTTCTAATAAGAAAACTACAAAAAAGAATAAAAATCCAACATAATTTCATCAATATTATTTAGGGGAAATTGTCAATAATCCTTCAAATAGATATCCATATATCAATTAGTTTTAGATCTAATTTTAAATTAAACATTCCTTTATTTTCGCCAAATATTCTAAAGTTATGACATCAAGATACCACTACACCCTTACCATAAAAAAAAATCAAAAATATCACACACACACACACACACACACACACACACACACACACACATATAGATATATATATATATATATTATATATATATATATATATATATATATATATAGGATTAGGTTCAAATGAAACCCACGTCAATATATGCGAACCTAGGGACCAATCCAGGCCTTAGATCTAATAATTTGTGTGGATCAGATTTTTTCTATTTTTTAAATTTATTAAATTATAAATATAGAAGGACAAGGGCCTTTATGTAATCTTACAAAGCTATTAATCACATTAAATACCTTCCCCCAATCACAACCCTAGAACTCAGCCTCTTTTTTTCAAACCCGTCCCTTTTCTTCTTTCTTCCCAAAAACCAGAAAAAAAATCGGTACCCTTTCTCCCTTCTTCGGCCAAAATGGCGCAGCGACGACAGCCCAAGGCAACCGCTCCGGTCAAGAATTTGGCGACTACCGGTGAGAGCAGGCGAAGCGGCGGACCGGCTGGGTTTTGGTCTGATCGGTCGGAGCCTTCTCCTTCCCCAGATTTCAGAAATCGGCCGCCCACAATTCTCTCCGCCTACAACTCGACAGCAGCGGCAACGGCGACTAGCAGCGGCACTCGGTCCAAACAGCGAAGCCATCTCCTCCGTCGACGGTGACTCGCAACGGAGGTTGACGGAGGTGGTGATAGTGTTTGGGCCTGGACTCGGGCCGCGAGTGATTTGGGCGGGGCTAAAACCGGCGAACGTCAGCAGTGGTCTCCGGCCGAGTAGGTTGTTGTGGGTGATGGTGTCGACGGCAGGGATGGCTTCGGGTTTGGGTCTGTCATGGGCGATGTTCGTGGTGGTAGCACGACGACGAGGCCCGACCCTGGGCCCGTTCGTGCAGCTGGCAGTGGTTGTTAGCGTTTGGGCCTGGACTTCGGGCCGCGAGTGATTTGGGCGGGGCTAAAACCGGCGAACGTCGGCAGTGGTCTCCGGCCGAGTAGATTATTGTGGGTGATGGTGTCGACGACAGGGATGACTTTGGGTTTGGGTCTGTTATGGGCGATGTTCGTGGTGGTAGCACGACGACGAGGCCCGACCCTGGGCCCGTTCGTGCAGCTGGTAGTGGTTGGTGGTGGTGGTTTGGTTTTGGACAGGGGWCCATTTTGGGTTTCAGCCGAGAATCGTCGGAACGATTGTTGCTCAGCCGATTCTTGGTCGGGAATGATTGTTGTGCTGCTCGGGTGGTGGGCGTCGGCGTATCCGGTGATTTGGGCTGAACCGATTTCTCGGATTTCGGACGGCTTAAACCATAGAATCCTCGCCAATCGAAAAAAGCAGTGATAGTGTAGTAAAAAAGCGTTGCAATAATATTAATAAAAGCATTGATACGTTATTATAAAGGAACTAAAATATAGTAAAAATCCAAAATTCTTACTCGTAATTTAACAGTGTTTTTTTTATACAGTAATGAGTGCTAAAATTAATCACATGCGATACTTTTTAATATTCAGGTTCTAAATTTAATTACATTTATTTATAAAATAAAATTTGTGATACTTTTTTGTATACAGTCGTAGTGCTTTTCTTTACCCGTGTGCTTTCTAAAGAGCAATGCAGTGCTCTTTAGAAATGTTGATATATGTCCAAAATACCCTTTTTATTAAATTAATGCAATATTTTACATAATTAGGCTGCTGACGTGTCATGTTCTCAACCATTAAGATTATCCAATCTAATGGTCAAGATGAGTCCCTAGGTTCACATATATTGACAGGGTTTCATTTGAACTCAACCATATATATATATATATATATATATATGGAAGCAAGGTGCTACCACCTGCCCCTGCTGTCGTTGCCGGCGGCTGAAATCTATTTGCTTAACACGTACAAAGAGAAGTCAAAGACTAAGACTTGACAGTTTTTCTAGGCCGCCGAATATTTTTTTTGGGTCACCGAAAAATATTTTATGATTTTTTTTTAATAATTTTTTTGAACAAAAAAATCTCTTACTATATGTATGAATTTCTTATTGTATGTTCGAAAATCTTTTACTTAATGCCGATTGCAAAAGCTTTTTACTTGATATATAACAAATTATTATTATGTATTTCTTTACTTAATACAACATTGGATAATATCTTACTTTATAGAGAGATTTTTTGCTTTATGTCCAAAAAGATAAGTAATTTTTTATTTTATGTCCTATAGAGCAAGAAAAATATTACTTCATGTTTGGAAAAGTAAGAAAATTCTTACTTTATTGTGAAATTTCTTTCTTTATGAATGAAAAAGTAAGAAAATTTTTTACATTATTTTCGAAAAAGTAAGAAAACTTATTTAGTGAAATTTCTTACTTTATGCTCAAAAGAGCAAGAGTAATTCTTATTTTTATGTTTGAGAAAATAAGAAGAATTCTTACTTGATATCCAAAAGATATGAAAATCATTTACTTTATATTTTTTGGACAAAAAAAAATTTTGTCAAAAAAAAAAAAATTGCATCCCCACACAAGCACAAGCCGACGAAGTTTGTTGGAAAAATTGTCGTCAGCAGGGCGGGACGGGGTGGGGTAGGGTAGTGATGGTGGTGGTTATTGATTTTATTAATATATTATTTATATCATTATTGTTTTAATAAAAATGTAATATTGCAATTGTATATTCAAAACTAGATTAGTTTATAATATGCGTAATTATTTGAAATATTAGAAAAAATAATTATTTTTTGGGGCATTGACCATAAAATATCCCAAATAGTACAGTATATTTTTCATTTACTTAGTTAATATATTTTAACTAAGTGATAGACTATAATATCCTTGCATTTAAATCTCCTTCTTCCACGCCCTGAAATCTTCTTTTATTCCGTTCCAAAAACATCCGTAAAGATCAATTCCGTACTAAACACGATAGAATCGGATTTTAATTTGTTTTGCTGTCGTATAGGCGAGAGAATGTTCGTCAGTAATTCCGTACTTGAGATTGCAATTCTGGCAAATTCTATTCCATACAACTTTTTGCAAATTTCATACTATTTTATAGGAGTAGTATGAAATATTCTATAGGAATAGTATAGAATAATTACAAACTTTGTTTTGTATTTTAAAGAAGTATACAACGCAATATTTCTAGATATTCTATATGAGTAGGTGGGAATATTTTAGAAAATGTTTCTTGACAGAAGCCGATTCTAGTATGCAATAAATGAGATTGTGTCCACTATGGAATATTTCTGATTTTTTCGAATTTTATCTAAAAGTGAAGTATTTCATATACACGTAGGCTTACTTGTAGACAAGTAATTGAAGTTTAAGAGCACGAATTTTAAAATTTTATAAGAAATGCATTTGAGTAATTCCATTATGAAGTATGGTATATGTCAGTAATTCCCTAATTGGGATTTCATACTGCATTTTGAAAATTCCGTACTATTTTAATAATATTTTTGTATTCCATACTTCACACGTTAGTTAATTTTTTTTTCCAAAGATATTTTGTAAATAGTGTGGGAGTTTGTATTTTCCCACACAAATCGTCAAATATGGTATATATATGACTGTATTATTTTTATGATAAGGGCAATTTGGTCACTCTAATCTAAGTTTTATGATTATATGGTCAATAATTAACCTAAATGGAAAGAACAAAAGTCAATGTATTATATGGCAAATATTGATGATTAAAGTGTAGTAAATGGTAATTTTCTCTTATTTTTATAGCGTATTTGACAATTATCTCTCTCTATTCCGATTTTGTTTGTCGCAATTTAAAATTTTTATTTTCAATCTAGATGTTATATTTAAATATTCAAGATAGAATTATTTCCATTTACTTTCTCAATTAAAAAAAATAGCTCTTGTACTAATGCACGATCAACGTCTCCGCGCGTGCTCTCCACGTACAACACAGGACGTCGTCTTCTTAAACATCTCCCAAGCCCAAAACAAAGCCACATCTGAGCTGGAAAAAGCCGAGAATGTTCATCCTCGCGTCGAACGTGTGGTCGGCGAAGATGCTACAACCGCTACATAAATCGTCAGTCAACTAATTCAAACCGTACACTCCCAGTCAGCCCGCCGTCATCGTCACCGTTACCGTTAACTGCCTCAGAGTTTCCACCCACCATCCCTTACTTTCTCTATATATATTCTCTGCCCTTTCGTTTTCTTATTCTTTCGACTAAGCCTAAAAAGGATTTCTTCTTCTCACAATCACACCCGTTCAATTAAATAACTCACATTTTCCTTTTTTCATACCATAAATCACTGAGTTTCTGCCTTGTCAACTGCAAACAATTTCCAGGTACACATTTTTTCCTACATGTTTCCGTTCCTGGGGCTTGTTTAATATTTTCGCCTTTTATTTTAATCTCAAATTTTCAGTTTTTTCTTCTGTGTTGTCGAAAAATGAGAAACAAGATTCCTCACGTATTTGCTAATTTTGTGGTGTTTCATTGACTTGCGGTAACAAATTGCAGTGTTTTTCTTTCCCCTTTTTAACACACAAGTGGACTTTAGAGTGGCCACGGGATTAAATTTTTGGTAAAGTTGAAATTAGATTTGGGCAATTCCACTTATTTATGAAATTTCAACAGATTTTTTAATTTTTCTGATGAGTTTGTAACTTTCCTTGAGTTTTACAAGAGACTGAGAAATAGACATGTCTGACTTTCTTCTGTCAATTTGTTAGCCCAAAATAAATAAATAAATAAATAAAATCAACTTTAAATTGATATTTTAATTACATTAGCTTCCGATTCTTGGTGTTTCTTTTTCCTAATTTAGAACCTTTTGTTCTCATATTAGAGCAACTCTGAACGGTGCATATTGTTTTATCTTCTGTCTCTTGTTCTGCTTGATTTGGTATGTATGAGTTTCTTCAATTTTTTATTACATGAACAAGCTGAGTTACTATAATAATAATAATAATTTCTTTTTTTAAATCAAGTTGGGTTTATCCATTCATCCGCATTTTGTGTGTGTTTTCAGGTTGATATCAACATACGCCTATTCGGGCTCTGCTGAAAATTCTTGACAATATCAGCCAAATGCTTGGTATATAGTATGGATTCTCATCATTTTGGTTATACCGTCAGTAGCACAGACTTAACCTACTCACCTTACCCTACCGTCTCCTCCATACCAACAAGACTATTCGAATCCTTGAAATTCGATTCAAGAAACTCGCCCAATTCGCCCTTCTCCACCCATTTCGAGGCCGACGCGCTCGCCGTTTACAGCGACGGTAATTTAGAGCAGCACAGCTCGACTGAAGCCTTGACCCCTTCTTCTAATTCCTCCCTCGATTATAACAATTACGTTCAACAATCAAGACCCTCTCCGTTTTTCCATCAGGATAGCCCGTCGACTATATCGGGCCCGTCTTATCACCCTCTCCCAAATGCAAATAATACCAATCAGAACATAAGGCACCGTTTGCTCGAACTGGAGAGCGCTCTTATGGCCCCAGACGCCGATGACGAGGCGACGACGACATCCTCAGAGCCGTTTTTAGGTCGGTCTCATCGGTCCGAATCACCTCGTGATTCTCGGATAGGCAGTAGCAGCTCGTTCGGTCAGGCCCATATCGAAAAACGTTTGTTACATGGTTTTCCTCATAA
The DNA here is from genome assembly GCA_014905375.1 of Phtheirospermum japonicum. Taxonomy (NCBI): domain Eukaryota; kingdom Viridiplantae; phylum Streptophyta; class Magnoliopsida; order Lamiales; family Orobanchaceae; genus Phtheirospermum; species Phtheirospermum japonicum. Next base: position 347,054 of record BMAC01000213.1, read on the forward strand.
TACTAATCTCAAGCAGCTGCTTATCGCATGCGCTCGGGCTCTTTCTGAGAACAAACAAAACGAATTCGAGGAACTAATCGAACAGGCTCGTTCGGCCGTGTCGATAAGCGGAGAGCCGATTCAGCGCCTGGGCGCTTACCTGGTGGAAGGGTTGGTAGCGAGGAAAGAGTTGTCCGGGACGAACATTTACCGGGCTCTGAAGTGCAACCAGCCCGACAGCAAGGACTTGCTCTCCTACATGCACATCCTGTACGAGGTTTGTCCTTATCTGAAATTCGGTTACATGGCCGCCAACGGGGCGATCGCGGAAGCGTGTAAGAACGAGGACCACATCCACATCGTTGATTTCCAGATCGCCCAGGGGACTCAGTGGATGACTCTGCTGCAAGCGCTCGCGGCCCGGCCCAGCGGCCCGCCGCATGTGCGTATCACCGGGATTGACGATCCCGTCTCAAAGTACGCCCGTGGGGATGGGCTTGCGGCCGTGGGGAGACGTTTGCAAGCAATTTCCGAGAAATTCAATATCCCGATCGAGTTCCATCCCGTTCCGGTTTTTGCTCCGGACATTACACGGGCCATGCTCGATGTCCGGCCCGGGGAGGCCCTTGCGGTGAATTTTCCCCTGCAACTGCACCATACACCGGATGAGAGCGTCGACGTGTCGAACCCGAGGGACGGGCTTCTGAGGATGATAAAATCGCTCTCGCCCAAGGTGGTGACTTTAGTGGAGCAGGAATCGAACACGAACACGGCGCCCTTTTTGACAAGGTTTGTGGAGACGCTCGATTATTACTCGGCGATATTCGAGTCGATCGATGTTACGATGGCGAGGGACAAGAAGGAGCGGATCAGTGTTGAGCAGCAGTGTCTAGCGAGGGATATTGTGAACATTATTGCGTGCGAAGGGAAGGAGAGAGTGGAACGGCACGAGCTGTTTGGGAAGTGGAGGCTGAGGTTTATGATGGCGGGTTTTCAGCAGTTTCCGTTGAGTTCTTATGTGAATTCGGTGATTAGGGGATTGCTGAGGCGCTACTCGGAGCATTACACCCTGCTGGAGAAGGATGGGGCTATGCTGTTGGGGTGGAAGGATAGGAATCTGGTGTCTGCGTCTGCTTGGCACTGAAAATATATATGTAGTTTATTTTCGAGGCTTGCGTCATGTTGTAAACACTTGTTTCTAAGAATTTGTGTTATAGTAATTTTATCAAAATGATATTTAGGCTGCGTAGTTTTAAATTTTAATTTCGGTGATGAGGATGTCTGGTAGTATAAGATACATATAGCCTGATTGGAACACGTCTAAAAAAGTTCATGTTTTAAGGGACTTTTTAGTAAATCCCTCATCAAAAGTGTGTTTTTCTAACTTCATTTTTCTGACTTCTTCACTAATGGATATTTTAGAGAAGTAATTTATACATTCCAAATTAACTATCAAACACGTATTATTATGAAATATTGAGAGTTTTACATACAAATCTTAATTTCAAAAGCTCTCACAAATAAAATGTAAGCTTCTTATACTTGGACAGTACTTTAACAGATACGCCCGTCAACAGTCGATCTTCACCTTAAAAAGAAATTTAGAACAAAAGAAATGAACAGAGAATTTTAAAGGCAGGATATTTTTGCCACTGCCCTTTAAATATGGAGTTTTCCAGATATAATCATTATGGAGTTGAGATTGCTAGAAAAATTAAATTTAAAAAGTGGATGCTTATTTATTATTATATTATATTGTATGTCAATTCGTGTATAATATTATAATATTATATTTAGTAATATTTTATTATATATGGTAATAAGATAGTATATAATAGAAATTAAGTGTAAAAAATTATTTGTTGAGTGGGTCTAATTTAATCTTTAACTCTTTGAAAGCTCATATAGTGTAAAAAAAATCCTAACTATTATAACTAATCTAATTTAGTGGCCCTAATTTAACAAAATATATTAAATATTGACAATAAAACTAATCTCATAATTTTCTTTCTTGAAAACATGTCTCTAAAATTTTCTATATTGTAGACTTACTTTTTGGCAAATTGCAGGAAGCTAATACAAGTGCACTGCGCACTTTATTTTAGGCAAGGCCACAATATAGCAGAGAGCTAATGACATGGAGTATACGCAATTTAGCTAATTTGTTATTATAAACCTTAAAAAAAAAAAAAAAACTCAAAYAAGGACCAGRYACCCGGTTTCGGAACCGGTTCCCAACGGTTTTGGGATCTGTTCCAAAAACTTTGGACCTAGTAAGTACCGGTTATGGGATCTGTTCTCTTTTCTTGGACCTGATTCTGGCCAGTTTCGATTCCAATTCCAAAATAATTGATTGGGTACCCGGTTCCGCTCACCCCTATCGCCAAGTATTAGATGCATATAAATTAAGTATCAGATGCATAACAATTAAATACTAAATACACGCAAACTATGTACTAGATATACTTACACTAAGTACTAAAGGCATAACGAATAAAATATACACCTACCGAGTATTAGATGAATATAAACTAAGTACAAGATGCATAACAACTAGATAATAAATATACGCAAACTAAATATCAGATGCACATACACTAAACACTATATGCATAACAAATAAAAAAATAGTCGCCAAGTATTAGATGCATATAAATTATGTACTAGATGCGAACAACTTAGTAGTAAATACAACCGAACTAAGTACAAGATGCACACACTAAGTACTAAATGCATTACAAATAAAAAAAGCACATTCGTCAAGTTTTGAATACATATAAACTAAGTACCATAAGAATAGCAACTAATTACTAAACACACGCGAATTAAGTACCAAATGCACATACACTAAGTAATAAATGCATAACGAAATTTAGAAATGCACATTCATCAGGTATTGATGCATATAAACTAAGAACCGGATGTGTAATAAATAAGAGATAAATACATACAAATTGAGTACAAGATACACCTACATTAATTATTAAATGAATAATGAATAAAACAAAAAATACTCGAAAAGTATATAAACTTGGTACTGGATGTATAACAACTTAGTACTAAGTACACGCGAACTAATTACTAGATGCCCATTCAGAAAATACTAAATGCATATAAATTTTAAAAAATACTCTCCAAATATTGGACGCATAATTACTAGATGCCCATTCAGAAAATACTAAATGCATATAAATTTTAAAAAATACTCTCCAAATATTGGACGCATAAACTAAGTGCCAGATTCATAACAATTAAGTTCTATATATACACGAACTAAGTACTAGGTGCATGTACACTAAGTACTAAATATGTAACGAAGAAAAAGGCACTCACCCTGTATTGGATGCATATAAACTAAGTAATTGATGTACGAAAACTAAGTACAAAATCCACGCGAACTAAGTATCACATGCACATACATTAAGTACTAAATGCACAATGAATACAAAAATGCATACAAAATATTTCTAAAGTTGAGATTAAGGAATCGACTAAATAGTCGAATGAACATTAACAATGCATGGGTTTTATAAAATTTAAATCACAATACTATTGGTTCTATATCTACATGGTTGTCATTTCTCTTATTGTGATTTATACCTTGACATCCACAATTATATCATCAATACTTTTTCCATATTTACTTCCCAATATATGAGATGTAAATTAAGAACTAATTAGGTAATTATATCAATTGTATGTATAAATAGTACTTAATCGAAATAAACTTAGTGCATATAGTACTTAATTGTTTAGTATGTTGCAGCACTTAATCAAAATACAAAAGATACTTGGTCGAAATACAAGAGATATTTCATTCGATTATTTAGTCTATTCATTAATCCCAATTTTCTTTATATTCCTGTGCATTTTTTTTTTCTTATGCATTTAACACTTAGTACACGTACATATAGTACTTAGTAAGTGTGTATTAAACAGTGTTATAAAATTCGCTAGGCGGCTGATAGGCGTCAGGCCAACGCCTAGCGCCTAGGACACTTAGGTGGGGCCTAGAATTTGAGAATAAATACACAGATTTACAACATTACATTACATCCAATAATTTAATAGTTCAACATACTACCTGTTACACAATAAAGTCTATGGTAATTCAAAACTAAAAGTAATAATCACAAGTTACAATTCACAAGTTTAAATCTATTGTTCGATTCAAATTTCAAAACAACATAGATGCATAAGTTCATTAGTCAAATAAAAATACCATAATATATATTACAAAATCAAAATAATCAAAAAATAGGCCCAAAAATGACGTCGTTTCAGGCCAATAAAATTAAAAAAAAAATAGCCTGGCGCCTAGGCAGCGCCTGGGGCGCGCGACGATTTGTTTGGCCGATTTTTGAAAATCGTAGGCGGATTGGTGGCTCCTAGTGCCTAGGCGGCGTCTAGGGCGATTTTTAGAGGAGAGGTATTAAGTACTTAGTTCTTATGCATTTGATACTTAGTTTATTGAGTAGTGTGGAAATCTATATATATATATATATATATATATATATATATATATATATATATATATATATATATATAGAGAGAGAGAGAGAGAGAGAGAGAGAGAGAGAGAGAGTATTTTCATAAATGAAAATTATAATAATCATCAATCTTATAACTTAATTTCATGATTGCCGGAAATTACAATATTATATGTAAATATAATAGACAATAATCAATCTTACAACTTAAATTATGATTTATTATCTGATTTGAAATAATTAATTATTGATTTTGGTGGTAATCATCAATCTTATAACTAAATTATTAATTACAATTTAAAACGATTTTAATAATATATTACAATATATTAATGAACTCTCCAAGCAAGGAAAATACCGAATAATTGATTTTAATTGATAATCCCTATCTTTGTTATAGATTCTGAATTTATTATTAAATACTAGTGCTTAACCCGTGCGATGCACGGAGCGAATTGAAATGTATGGTGTAAATTCATTCGACGTAAGTGTAAAATTATTAATTTATTAATGTAATAAAATAACTTAAAATACTCAAGTCACGATTTGGTCAACACGAGCAAACTTAAAATAAAGGGCGTGGATATTAGCACCTTGTTTTATTTATTAGTTCACCCTACTAAATATATTATCACAAAAATGTCAATGTTATCCTTAAAACTTACACCCCCAAATACTTCATCTCCTTCAACTCTCCACCACCACTCTAGCCGTCGCTCATCACCGCTGCCACTGTCATGGCTGCCGTCTATTGAAAAACATAAACAAAATATGCACATAGAGATACGTTGCCGCCGTCGTACCATTGAAGAAAGAAAAATAAAAAAATGCCTTGAAAAAATTCATTCGAACCAAACTTTCGAATACAAAATATATGTTTAGAAAATCGAACTGCAAAAAATTTATTCGTACACAAAATACATGTTCGAAAAATTGATCTGAACGCCCCCTTTAAGGCTTGTTCGATTTTTTTTTTTCAAACAACGTTGTATTGTTCGATCAAAAAGTTCAAACACATGACATATTCTCGAGAAATAAGAGACGAACACCCCTATTTGTATTTGTTTCTTACCCTTTGTCTCCCAGATCCATCACTTACCTTTCACCACTCATCATTTTTTTCTTCTTCCTGTTCGACGGTGGCGGCGACGGTGTGATGGGCGATGATAATGGCAGAGTTGGAGTGATGTTGAAAGGCTAGAGAAGACGATGTGTTTGGGGGTATAGTATTTTGTGGGTGAACTCATGAATAGATGGGGTGCCTATATTCGCGCCCTAAAACAAATTAAAGGTAAATAACTCCACATTTATATAATATGAAATAATTTTCTGCATACTACATTATACGTCAAATTATAGTTTACATGACAATAATTTCAAACTCTCCCATTTAGTTAGTCGCGAAACAATCATATCAGTCACTTCTATTACAAATCATTGAGTCCATCTCCTTATTTAGTCTTTATATCAAAGACAAAGTGAATATCTTATAATAAATTTAGACTTTTCTAATTATCAGTATCTATTGTACTTGTTTGTCAACATGTACACGAAAGTGTATCATTAGATTATGTTTTAATTCAATCACATCAATCTGTTTGAGTACAACCAAACAATCTAGTTGTACTTTAGTCGTACTTTATTGTACGTTTTATTTTAGATATAATTTATATCAACATAATAATACAGTTATTAAATAAACCTTTAACCAATAAAATTATAATACTTATCATATAAATTTGAAAATAAAATAAAATCAACTAAACAAATACAAAAAAATGTATTTAGATTATAAATATATGTTAATTAACTTAAAATTAAAAAAGCTACAAAATCATATATATTATAAATAATATAAAATAAATCATAAACTATTTTAAAATTGGATTAAAATATTATGAATTCTAAATAAATATTTAATAATAAAAAAACAAAGAAATGTTATAAAATAATAATAAATCATAAAAGAATATGAAATATATTAAATATATATAAGAAATATATTTTATATAAAAATACTTATCAAGTAATTTAAAAAAGAAATTAAGATAGTAATAATTTAAATAATTTAAAATAAACATTATTTCACAATAATTCTATAGAATAAATTAAAGATAATCTAAAGCCCAGTAACTACGAGCTTCTGCTGAGGTATCATCGAGATTCCGACGGCACATTTACGGATCCCAAAACCCAGAGGATAGCTGTAAGTTTTATATATTATATATATATACGATTTATTATAAAATCTGATAAAAAGTTGTTTAGTAATAATAGCTAAAAATTTTGATATCAGGGGGACTATGAGGGCTTTGGAGGAGAAGCGTGCTGCGTCGTCTGATGATAGCAGCCCTCAAGTAGACCCGAACGAGATCTACCTACAGGTTGTCGGGAATAGGAAGGGTCGACGCTATGGCCTTGGATACTTCGGGAAGACTCAGAAGGGCTGCAGTACTTCTTCAACCCCTACCGCCGATGTTTGTCAGCTTTAGACGCAGGTGCAGTTCCAGCAGAAGCAGCTTCAGCGGATCCGCGAGGAGCAGGCGCTGGAGATTCAGCGAATTCGTGAGGAGTAGGAGCGTTCCCAGTTGACGCTCCTGCAGCAGATTGAAGAAGCTGTTGCTCGGGCCATGGCTCGTCAGCCTCCCCCTGATCCGGATGGTGGTCATATTTAGATATGGATGGATAGTTCAGGATTTTTTTTATACATTCGACGGATGAATTGATTTTTAGTTAAATGATTTGTTTTGACTTTTTATTAGTGGATAGTTTATTTTGGATTATCTAAAATCTTATTTGTTTATTATTTTTAATTTAATTATTAATTAATATATCTGAAATTTTATTAATAGACTTTTTGATGGAAATTACCGCAAATAATTTCCGGAAAACTAGTGTAATGCTGACGGTTACACCCGCCAGGATTTTCTGGCGGTATACCCGGCAGTAATGCTGACGGCTAACCCGCAAGGAATGCTGACGACCAACCTGCCAGGAAAGCATCCAATGTTCCTGGCGAGTAGACCCGCCAGGAATACTGACGGCCATATACTGGCAGGTTGAACCTTCAAGGAATCCGCCAGCATTCCTGTCGGGAACATTTTCCCGTCAGTATACTGGAATTCTGACCACAAAAATGCTGACGGCCATTATCCGTCAGTATATGGAATACTGACGGAATCCTGACGGATTTGGCCGTCAGCACTGCCGGATTTTTTTGTAGTGATGATAAAAACTAGTACTATCCAAAAATTGCAAATCTATAAAACTCAACAGCAGATCTATTTCTCCAAGTGTTTGAAGATCTGCAAACAATTCAGGAAAAATATTGGTAATTACTACAAAACAAATATAATTAATCAAAAGATCTGCAAAAAATTCAAAAAAATATTGGTAATTACTACGGCGAATTAAATTCAAAAAATGATAGTTAGCCCAAACAAGATTCAGAAAAATATTGATACAAATTAGTTTGGTATCAAAAATGATAGAAAATGATAGAAAAACTGAAATAGAAAACTCTATTTGGCACAAATGACTTGAAACCGCATATCAGAAAAGAGGGAGAGAGGAAATTGATAGAAATTGATAAACGGAAGTAAACAAAAATGAGGTAAATGGTTTGTTAAAAGATGTGTTAATATGGGAGAATAAATAGATGGACAATAAAATAAAAACATGATTAGAGGGGTATTAAAAAGGAATATTTTCATGGGCGGGAAAACAAAGAATTATCACCTATTTATCTATAATTCTTTCTCTCTCCGGACAAACTCCGTCTTTATATATATATATATATATATATATATATAGGGTTGGTTCAAATGAGAACCCGTCATTATATGTGAACCTAGGGACTCATCTTGACCATTAGATTGGATAATCTTGATGGTTGAGATCATGATATGTCAGCATGGTAATAATGTAAAAAAATGCATTAATTAATTAAAAATGATATTTTGGACATATATCAACGTTTACAAAGAACACTACATTGTTCTTTGGAAAGCACAATAGATTAAGAAAAAAAACACTACGATTGTATACAAAAAGTATCGCAAATTTCGTTTATAAACTGCAAATTCAAGAATTTGAAATGAAATTCAAATTTTCAACAAACCATAACTTTTTCAAATTTTATTCGTTTTGAATGAAATATATATCAAATTAATCACATTCTCAAGATCTACAATTTAAGATACATATTGCATGTTTTAAAACGTAAAAAAAAATTATATATATATATATATATTATATATATATATTATATATATATATATATATATATATATATATATATATATATATATATATATATAATTAAATTAAAAAAACTGGACTGGTTTTAGCACTACAGTATTGTGTAAAAAGCACAATGAACCTAGACATATAATTGCAGTGTGCAATATTAGATCTAAGGCCAGGATTAGTCCCTAGGTTCACTGAGGGGGTTCTCATTTGAACCCAATCATATATATATATATATATATATATATATATATATATATATATATTTATTTATTTAATTTCTAAAAAATGAAGAATTCTTAAAATATTTATTAAAAAAATAAATTACATATAATAAAAAAATATATTATAAAAATAAAAATTACAACATGTTAACTGTAAAGTTACATATTATATTGTTACATAATCATGAATAGGTTGTTATTAAGTTAAGATTTATCTCTATTTAAAACTTTATAATTGCAATGGATTCTCACAATTAAATAAAATCTACTTACAATTTTAAATACACACACACATATATATATATATATATATATATATATATATATATATATATATATTTAAAATCTCGAGGTTTTTTATAAATAATATATAAACTATGAGCAAGTAGATTTGAAAATAGATGTTAGTATGACACTTTTAAAATAATATAAGAGCAATATGTACAAAATATTACTAGAATAGGCCGTATTTTTACTCCAGTATAATTATTTTTTATTCGTATTATACTAGTACTTTTATAATTACATATAATATTAATTTGGAGAGATTTTACGGTATCTTAATTATATTATTTTTTATTTAATTATAAATCATTTTAGGGGATAAGTATTGAAGTATATTAATGGATATAAATGACCGTAATCATTATCATTAATTTCCTTAAAAAAATTAAAATATACTCGTACATATGAAACACCAAATATAACTGTCCGTATTAACTAACTATGCTTAATTCAATTTTTTTTTTAAATGCATTAGTTAATAATGTTGGCGGTGCCGTGCTACAAACAAGTAGGCATCAAGAAGTTAACAACGGTACATTGGTAGCTACAACGTAACATAGCATATTCACCCCTACTGCTAGGAGATTTTTTTTGCGTTTTTTTTTACAACTCATAAATTCTAAAGAGTTTTTCCACATATTATTCAAAAGAAATTCAAATTTTATATTTTATATTTTAAAATATATTTTACAAACTAGAAATAATTCTAGATTTTTAAAGTATTTTCTATTTTTATAAGATTTTCATATATTTTTGCATGCGTATTTTTAATAAATTCATTATTGATCTTGAATTTAAAAAATAATTTTTAATTTTTATTTTATTTTTTTAAATTCAAGAAAGTCCATGTGTCAAAGGTGGTGGAATAATAAAAAAGAATATAACGAAATCCAAAAAAAAGAGTTGAGTTATCGTATTTAATTACTTTTAGGGGGAGACTATTTCATTTGATAATGATTGTTCACTTTAGTTCTAACATTTTATGTTATACATCAAATCGAATAATTTTCTTCAAATATAATAATAACTCTTCAATAATTTCTATTTTTTATGGTTAGTAAGTAAAATCTATATTTATGTATCAAAATACTGTATATTAATACATTTTATTTGAATAATATAGGATTCAGAAATTTATTTTTGAAAAATAAATTAGTTTTTATCTTTTTGCTTATCATACAAATATATTTTTGATATAATTTGTATTTTGATTGTCACTAGTGGAAAAAAGTCGATCGAAGACGCTGCATTAGAGACGGTTCAAAGAGGAACCGCTGCAAAAAGTGCAAATGTGACGCTTATAAACAAAGAACCGTCACTTATAAAAAAAGCATAACAATAATAATTCGTTCGAGTGGCGGTTCTTGAATACTAACTGCCACCAATAATACTATAAGAAGCGGTTGTATACAAACCAACACTAAAAAAAAACGGGTGGCGGTTATTTGGAGAAGCGCCACCCGAATTTAACTATTAGTGGCAGTTGAAAATTACAACCGCCACTTATAACTCAATTAATTTCAAAACAGCGCGGCCCCAAATTAGACCTAATTAGCGGGAAACGGAAATATTTCTTATCGACAAATTTGAAGACTGAAATCTCACTTAGCCCTTGAAGTCACTTAGCCCATGGAATTTTAGTCGCATGTTTGTGCAGATTGTATCTCGAATTCACGTGAAGGACCATATTGATCTGACGAACAAGGAGAAGCAAATATTCGACCGCCTTCTCGAGGTTCTCCGCCACTTAAATCTCCAAACTCAACTTCGCGTCCCCGGCAGATGGGTTCGCGATAAGGTTTTCAACATTTTTTTTTTAATTTTACTAGTTGTAGAAAGGGATTGTTCCTGTACGGTTGATAAATTGAACTGAAAAAAATTATAAAAATAAATAAATCTCATATATAGTTATGAATGAAAACTGATCATGCACGAAAAGGAACCATGTTTAGATTTCAAGGTCCAGTTATGAAAAAAAAATGTAAAATGTAATTCGGTTGACGAAATTGTGATTTTTGGTGGATTTTGATGCTAATTCTAATGTTTATAATTTTTACTGCAGCTATTGGGGAAAGAATGTTATGATATTGATATTGCACTCAACGATATGTTGGGAAAGGAATCTTGTGATAAAGTAAATGAGTATTTGTCGTCTACACGCGAAGTGACTCAAGGAATAGGTGTGATACAAAGGTATTTCAATTAAATTCTTGGTTAAATGCATGAATATTGTTACTTATGGCCATACTAGTGCTTAACCCGTGCGATGCATGAAGCGAATTGAAATGGATGGTGAAAACTCATTTGATGTAAGTGTAATGTTATTGATTTATTAATGTAATATAATAAACTAAAATACTCAATTCACGATTGTTGGTCAACACAAGTAAATTTAAAACAAATGGCGTGGATATACGCACCTCGTTTATTTATTAGTTCACCCTTTATCAAAAAAAAAGTCAATATTATTCTTAAATCCTGCACCCTCAAATACTTCATCTCCTTCAACTCTCCACCACCACTCCAGTCGTCGCCTATCACCGTCGCCACTGCCATGGTCGTCGTCTATTGAAGAATATAAACAAAACATGCGCACATAAATACGCCACCGCCGCCGTGCCATTGAAGAAAGAAAAGGAAAAAAATGTCTTGAAAAAAAGTCGTTCGAACAAAACTTCTGAACACAAAATATGTTCAAAAAAACGATTTGAACACAAAATATAACTGCAAAAAAATGATTAGTGCACAAAACACATGTTTGGAAAATTGATTTGAACGTCCCCTAAAGGCTAAAAAAGGGTTGTTCGAATTTTTTTTCGAACAACGTTGTATTGTTCGATCAAAAAGTTCAAACACATGCCATATGCTCGAGAAACCAGAGACGAACACCCCTATTTTGCATCTGTTTCTTACCATTTGTTGCCCATATCCATCACTTATCTTTCACCACCCATCACCATTTTTTCTTCTTCTTGTTCGATTGTGTAATGGACAATGATAATGGCAGAGTTGGAGTGGGTGTAGTATTTTTAATTTTATTATTAATTAATTTATTTTTTTGGGGTGGGTGGGTGGGGGTGGGTGTAATTTGGACATTTTTGTTAATTTTTAATTGGGGTGAACTCATAAATAGATGGGTGAGTATATATGCGCCCTAAAACAAATTAAAGGTAAATAACTCTACATTTATATATTATAAAACAACTTTTTGCAGACTACATTATACGTCAAATTATAGTTTAACTTGTTATCATCATATGCCAATAGTTTCAAGCTCTCCCATTTAGTTAGTTGCGAAACAATTATATTAGTCACTTTTATTACAAATCATTGAGTCCAGCTCCTTGTTTCGTCTTTGTATTCAAAGACAAAGTATATAAAGATCTTATAATAAATTTAGACTTTTCTAATTATCGGTATTTGTTGTACTTGTTTGTCAACATGTACCTCAAAGTTTATCATTAGATTATGTTATAATTCAATCACATCAATCTGTTTGAGTACAACTTAAGTACAACCAAATAATCTAGTTGTATTTAGTCGTACTTTGTTGTGCGTTTTATTTTAGATAATTTATATCAACCTAATTATAAAATTATCAAATAAACCTTTAACCAATAAAAATATAATACTTGTAGTATAAATTTAAAAAAGAATATAAAATCAACTATATAAATACAAAAAATTGTATTTAGATTATAAATATATACTAATTAAACTAAAATTAAAAAGTCAAAAATACCATAAAAGAATATATCATACTAATTAAAAATTGTATTTTATAGATAGTATAAAATATATYATAAAATATTTTAAAATTGAATTAAGATATTATGAAATCTAAATAATTATTTAATAATAAGAAAAAAAAAAGAAATGTTAAAAAATAATAAAATAAATCATAAAAGAATATGATATGCTAAATATATATAAGAAATATATTTTATATACAAATATTTATCAAATAATTTAAAAAAAATTACGAAGATGGTAATAGCTCAAATAATATAAAATAAATATTATTTCACAATAGTTCTATAGAATAAAACTAAAAATAAATTAAATCCTGAATAATCATTTATTAAGTTCTAAAAGTAACAAAACACACTCAAAATGCTATAAATAATAAAATAATCAGAAAAATATGAATTTAGTTAAATAAATATAACATATATGTTTTAATTCTAAATGGTTCTTAATAATTTATAAAATGAAATAAAATATAAATATAAATATTATAATATAATATAATAATATAAATATGAAATTATTTTGAAATTAGATAAAACTATAATAAAATTATCATTAATTTTAAAATATTTATTTTAAAGACGTTGAAAGAATAAACTGGCGATAGTGATAAAGTAAATCAAATAAATATATAAAGTTAATTTTAAATAGTTTTTTATCTAGTTAAAGTTGATAATAAAACAACAACAAAGATCAAGGAGTTATGAAATATAATAAAATAAATTTTAAAATATTTTAAACAAAATGTAATATATTTAATTAATGTTGTATTATAAAAAATTATCTCCTTAGTCTATAAAGTAAGAAAATATTTATATTTTAAAAATATATAAAATACTAAATAAATGAAAAAAAAATTAATATTATAAAAATATATAAATACCAAATAAATGAGGCATCATATTAAAATTTTAGTTGAGGGCCTTTTTATTCTATTTTTTATAGTTATTTTTTTAAATCAGCCCGGTAAGTGACTCGGGATAGCCACTGAGTAATTTAACCACCATGTCATCGAGTCAGTTGATAAACCCGATAAATAAATTAAAATTTATATATATAGATTTAAGTTATACGAAAGTAATTATATAAACCAAGAGTAGTAAATCATTTATGTGTGGATTTCTAATGTTAAATAATTAAAGCTATAGTAATTAGTCACAAATTATTAACATACAAATGTTCATAAATAATTATTTAGTTAAAAGTTTTAAAATAATGTATTGAATTCTTTATATTATGCGATTATATAATCAATTTTCTTATTATACCCACAGATAATTTTGATTTCAAATTTAATCAAATAATTATTTACCTTTCACTTATATTCATAATATAAATCTTATTTTTTTTTAAGAAACAAAAAAAAGAGTGTCATTGTCAAAGTTTGTGAAACGTACAGGGTCAAAGTTTGGGTCATTCGAGTTTTACTTGAGTCACATATAGAAAATTGAAAGATATGACGCTATTAAATTTGTCCTCGTATCACCTGGTCTGGTCAACAAATAAAATTATGAAAGAAAAGACAAGTTCTTCTTATCGATTATAATTTTTTTTCTTTTGTCTTCGTTGCATCAATTTTTTGGTTGTACTCATACTATTTCTTTTAGTTAAAGATATATTAAATGACTTTTTTAAATCAAATTATAAATTTATATATTTTTGTTATTCATTTTTTTAATTTTTTTATATTATATTATATTTCTTGCCATTTTTGATTTTTTTAATTTTATATTTAGTTAATAATTTTCTATAATTTAATGGTACTTTTTGTAGCTATGAATTCATATTTAGTATTATAATATTAGAAACTTTTTGGTTTATTTTCTATTTTTTGTATTTATTAAATAAATATTTGTAAATTAATTATAAGTTCTTATGTTTTATTTATAATAAAAATAAATTTATTTAATATCATTTGGCATATTTATATTTTCATTTACTTTTTTTGGGTTTTGCAGATTTATAAACTAATTATTTATATTTACTTATAGATTATATATTTTATATTTATATTTT
>BMAC01000213.1:374947-397420 GCA_014905375.1 Phtheirospermum japonicum
GGTGATATATATGTATGTAAAAAAATTAAAAACCGGTCCGATTATGGTTGTACATGTGAACAACTGGAACCTATAAGTTTACCGATTTGATGACCAGTCCAATTTTCAGAACAATGGTCGGAACACACACAGTCGTGCTCGAGTTGATCTCATGAGTATTTATGAAGTTCCCACGTCAATTTGATGTACACTTGTGTGGAGATAAGCTTCTATCTATATAGAATAATTGGTGGGGTTAGGTACTGCAACTGTAAGCGAGTACAGTTAATTTATATTCCATATTTATCATGTTTTTTTTCTGACACACCACTTATCATGTTTTTTAAAAATAAAATAGCATTGTAAAATTGTGTAGATAGATTTTATAAATACCTCTAAATATATCCATTTGGTTCAACAACACTTAATTACTAATTAACTAAGCCTATTACCCAACACAAACCAGCATACCAAGTGTAATTAAGATAGCAATGAATCCATCAGCTGTTCCTATTTCGACCAGGAATGTGAATCTCCCATTAGAGGATGTTCGTCGTCGTGCCGTAACATATCACCCAACCATTTGGGGAGACTATTTTCTTGCATATACTTCAGATGTTACGGTGAGATTATAATTCCCATCATGTAAATTTATTTTAATATTTTATTTTCTCTTAAATACTCAAATATGAACTTCCTATACGTAGTTTATTTTAATATATCTAAGTACGTACGTACATACGAGGTTTATTTTAGATATTACGCAATTTTGAGATCATTTTATGTTTAATTAAAGTAAAGTGGTCCAAGTTTTAAAATCTTCATATATGGTGCAGGATATCTCTGCAGCTGAGAAGCAGGAACTTGAAAAAAAAAAGGAAATGGTAACAAATTTGCTAACCCAAATACCAGATGATTCATTCCACAAGTTAGACCTCATAAATGCAATCCAACGCCTTGGAGTGGGTTATCATTTCGAAAAAGAAATTGATACATCCTTTCAAAACATACATGACAATTGCTAGAAATTCGATGCCCAAGACACTAATGATCTCCACGTTGTTGCTCTTCATTTTTGTTTGCTCAGACAACATGGTTACTATGTTCCATGCGGCAAGTATTCATAATTGTACTACATATAGTATCATTGTCTTCACATCAATATGCTATTGTTAAGTTTGCAATTCACTAATTTAGCACCAAAAGAGCTCATACCAACTGAGAAAGAAATTCTAAAACTTATAAACTAATGGCCTTTCTCACTTCTAGTTGGTATTATTCACTTATTACAAAACCAAAATAAAAGTAACTGATTTATCAATAAAACTTTCCCATGACTGCAGATGTGTTATTCAACAAATTCTTAGATCATCAAGGAAATTTTAAGGAATCATTGACGGCTGATATAAAAGGGATGTTGAGCTTGTACGAGGCAGCACATTTTGGAGTACAAGGGGAGGAGATTTTGGACAAAGCATTAGAGTTCTCATCCTCTAGCCTAATTAAGTCTTTTTCACTCCATGAAATGAGCAAATCTCTTTCGACGCACGTTAATGAAGCTCTCAAGATCCCAATACGCAAGAGTGTGAAGAGGTTGGCGACCACGAAGTTCATTTCAATGTACCAAGATGATGACTCGCACAATGAATTACTACTTAATTTCGCGAAATTGGACTTCAACATAGTACAAAAGATACATCAAAAAGAGTTGAGCGAAATTACAAGGTTAGCTTGTATAAATCTTGATATTACTATGTTTACTATATGGCAAGTCGATAATAAATGTATGATTTGATATCAATTCTCATATCATATGGCAAGTCGAAAATCAATGCAGGTGGTGGAAGGCTTTAGACTTTGCAAATAAATTGTCTTTTGCTARAGATAGATTGGTGGAATGCTACTTCTGGGTTATGGCGGTCTATTTTGAGCCCCAATTGGACGTTGCGAGAAGAATACTAACCAAAGTCATATACTTAACTTCCACTATCGATGACATCTACGATGTCTATGGAACGCTTGATGAGCTCCAACTTTTCACTGATTTTATTCAAAGGTCGAATCCAAGTACTAGGTTTTTAAAGTTACCATATAATATTTTTCAAAAACTTAATTTGGCAATTTATATTTCATTTGCAATTAACTTCTTCTTCTACCGCCAGTTGGGATGATGATGATGACGCTTTAGAGCAATTGCCACCGTACATGAGAATATGCTACAAAGCCCTTTTAGATGTTTATGGTGAAATGGAAAGAGAAACGGGAAAAGTGGGCACATCATTCGGCGTCCATTATGCAAAGGAAGATGTAATTCATAAAATACATGCTTTTTTTACTATGTCCATTAATTTTACTACTATGATTTGAGGTTTATATTTTTATCTACAGTGTGACCATGTTATTCATCCTTTGGTTTGTTTTTGTTTTCTTTATTTTTATTTTTAAATACGCAGATGAAAAAACTTGTGAGGGCATATATGGAGGAGGCAAAATGGTTTTATAGTAAATATACGCCAACAATGAAGGAGTACATGAAGGTGGCACTTCCATCTAGTGGCTATATGATGTTGTCGACAACGTCCTTGATTGGTATGGGAGGTTTAGTAACAAAGCAAGACTTTGATTGGGCTTCATGCGAACCACTAATTGTAAGAGCATCGGCGACAATTTGTAGGTTAATGGACGACTTGGTAGGATACGGGGTGAGAATTAGTGTCCCATATTGTGTTTCATCTCATAATAATCAAATTAATAAAACATCCAATGACACTCAAATATTTAAAACTATTATTAGGACCTAAAATAGCATGTACTACTAATGTTGGTTATTCTAAAATACAGTATATAGGAAATGACTACAGTGCCGTGAAGGCACCATGCCCCCACCCCCTTGCATTTACATCCATCCATTTACCAATATTTGTAACCAGTTTTTAATTTTGTTTGTAATTAAGTAAAGAATGGTGCCCTCGAGGCATCTTAGAAGGTCCCCGATATATATACGTATGTTTTCTAACTTTGTTTTGGTTTATTTTACACAGTTTGAAACGAAATTGTCGGCAGTGCACTGTTACATGAATCAATATGGTGTATCAAAGATGGATGCCTTTGCTGACCTTGAAGGACAAATCAAGATTGCGTGGAAAGATATAAACCGTGAATGCCTTCGACAAACGACAGTCCCTTTGCGGGTCATAATGAACGTTGTCAATCTTGCTTGTCTAATAAACCTTGTGTACATGGAAGAAGATGGGTATACCAATCCGAAAGCTAAGGTTAAAGACTGTATAAAATATGTACTGATTGAGCCGAAAATATGATGGCCAAGGTGACTTCACTGTCTTAGCCGTAGAAGTTTCATGCAAAATGTCGATGAAAACCGTTATGCTTTAGGAATCGAGGCTCTATAATTATAGGTTTATCAATAATCTTGCCATCTATTTTAATCTATTTTATACTATTGATAAAAAATAATGCAGAGAATAAATTGTATTATATTGATCATTGTGGCTGAATACGTACACTATTGTGCTTAGGGTTACAACGACTACTACTATTTATATGAACCATAGAAAAATCTAGTAACCCTAGCATACTTGGCTATGGTGGTGCAACAACTGTTATACTATTTACAATCTGGCACTCTGAATTTATCTATTGCGGTTCGGTCATGAGATCGGCTACGTTTATTCTAACAACCCTCCTCAACTCGAGCGAGCCTTTTGAGAAAACATTCATTTTGTTTCTCAAGCTAGAAAGTAGTTGTCCACTTAATGGTTTTGTTAATATGTCTGCAATCTGGACAATCTGGAATATGTTGCACAATTATGTCTTTGTTGATCACTCTATCCTCACAAAATGCGGGTCCAAATCGATATGATCGGTTATAGGATGATACACATGATTATGAGACAAGGAGCGTTCTCTTAAATTATTTGTACATGTGGTGCTTGGTTTGTTTGTGTTGATGCCTAATTCCTTCAACAAATGTTGTATCCAAATGACATCACGTGTGATATTTTCTATGCTCATATACTCTATTCATGTCGAAGATCCTAAAACAGTTGGTTGTTTCTTCAAGCTCCAAGATATCAAATTCCTTCTTGGATAAACACAATTTCCAGAATTTGACCTCATATAATCAATGTTTAACGCCATATGTGTATCATAAAAATCTCTAATGTTCATAGAAGAGTCTGCTGAGAAGTGAATTCCATAATCCAATGTGCCAGCTAAGTATCTTGATATCCTTTTGACTGCCTTCCATTGAGTATTTAGAGGACTTCTCATGTATTGATTGACTTTGTTGACACTATGACATATATTGGGTCTAGTGATTGTAGCATACTGAAGAGATCCAATATTTTTTCTATAAAAATTCCTTACATTCCAACTTTATTCAGAAGCTCTTTGATATGTTTTTCCTGTGATAAGAAAAGACCTTTCTTGGTGTAATGTTCTTCTAGGCCTAAAAAGTAGTGAAATGAACAAGATCATTTAAAGAAAACTTTACATTCAAATTAATAATGAGTTGTTGAATTCAGCATTTGAGGTTCCCGTGATAAGAATATCATCATAATATGTGAGAATCAATAACCATGATCCTTATTTCTTTCTATATGATAAAGAAACATCAACTTTAGAGATGGAGAAACCAAAAGACTACAATACTTTGAATAATTTTGAAAGCCAGGCTCTTGATGCCTGCTTGAGGCCATAGATGGTTCTATTGAGTTTACAAACCAGTCGTTCACCAGCAGAAGAATGTTTTTTAAAAACCGGAATCTTTTATATTTAGAGTGTTGTGTCCACATCTCCATGCAAAAAGGCATTATATATCAATATCTAGTTATCTGATTGTCCAGGGATTTGAGAGAGCTAGAGATAGCATAAGTCTGATGGTTGCAGGTTTCACCACATGACTGAGAATTTATGTATAATCAATGCCAGAATGCTAAATGAATCCTCTAGTAGCTAATCTAGCCTTGTGTTTCGCAATAGATTCGTTAGAAATTCTATTGATCTTGAAAATACACTTGCAACTGATAAAATTAGTATTTGGAGGTAGGGGGATTAAATCCCAAGCATGATTAGATATAAGAGCATTATATTCACTATACATTGCTTCTTTCCACTCTGGCTCAATAAGGCGTTTTGTATGAATCGAGGTTCTTCTGATATCCCCTTTAGAACAACAACATAAGTTCTTATTTTTCTATTGCCTGGCGTAGACCTTGTGACCATATGATGTCCACATATAGATTGATTAGTAGCAACAGGTACATGTTGAAAAATATCATCAATTAAGAAATCTACAATTATAGTGTCACTAGAATTCTCAGTGCCACATGGAATCAGAACAGGTGAGTGATTTGAAGGTGAGGATGAAGAATATGATGATTCATGTGATGGTGATGAGAGGGAGGAGGTATGAGTTTGTGCATGAAATTGTGAGTGTGAACTTATAGGTGGTATTAGATGAAGAGGAGGTAGAAGAAATAGGTAAGGCTGAGATTTAATTTTTGGATATTACGTGTATGGATGACTAGAACCAATCAGTAGGCTATAACTGATTAGAAGATGATGATATGTTTGAAAAAGGAAAAACACTTTCACCAAACACAACATGTCTTGAACAATGACTTTGTGATTGGGTAAAATAATCTTATAGCTCTTATACTAAGAGTTTATCCAAACAAGATATTGGCTATAGTCTTAAAATGAAGCTTGTTGTTGTTATAGGCTCTCATATAGGGATAACAAAGATAGTTAAACACCTTAAAGGATCTATAATCAAGTTTTTGTCCTGAAGTGAGTTCCAAAAGAGTTTTATAGGAAACGAGCTTAGTAGGTGTTATGCTGATTAGAAAAGTGGTAGTAGAGAAAGAGTCATCCTAATATCTGGATGTAAATGATATTTAGTTAAAAGACACAATGCGGTTTCAATGATGTGTCTATTCTTCCATTTTTTTAATTCCATTTTTCTCAGGTGTGTAAGGACAAGACAATCTACGAAATATACTATTATCAGAAAAACATTTTTTAAGAGGTTTATATTCAGATCCAGCATCACTTTAAACCATTTTGATTTTTCTATTGAACTGAGTCTCAACAAGAGCTTTAAAACAACTGAATGCTTAAGTGGTATCAGATTTGTTTTTGAGAAAATAAAACCAAGTGAATCTTGAATAGTGATCAATAAAAAGGCATATAATATGAATATCCATTCATATAGATTTCTCAGGTGAAGGTCCCGATAAGTCAGTGTTTATAATACCTAACAAAATATGATGATCACTTTGAGATGTGGAACAAGGTAGTTTGTGACTTCTTCCTTGCAAACCATGAGAGGAAACTGAACTTTCATTCTTTTTAGAAAAAGGAACATTACAAATTTGCAGAGTCATTTTAAAAACATCAAAGTGTATAACCAGTTCTAGCATGCCACAAGTCGAGATTGATCTTATTTAAATTTCTAAAGTACTAACACCAGGACTGGAAATGAACTAACAAGGCTTGAGGAGGGTAGGATGATGACTCTTGGTGGAGCTGGCTAATAGAATGGTATAAAGGTTACTAAGAACCTTCCCTTGAAGTAGTGTCTTCCTTATAGTTCGATCTTCACAAGACTAAAAGTTGGATAAAATTCAAAGTAAACATTGTGTAAAATTGTGACACATTGAGAAGATTGTTTGTTATATGAGGCACATGCAACAAATTTCTAAGGATAAAGTTTTGTTTGGAATTAGATTGTACTAAAAACATTAGAAGACTAATATGAGATATGTTCAAACCTGTTCCATCTCTTATCTGAACTCTTTCATTCCTTTGATATTGTGCAATAAGATTGAGATTTCTCGGGTCATGTGTGACATGATTACTGGCTCCAGAATCAGAAAACCATTAGCTTTGTTGTGGTGATCCAACAAAGATATGCCTGCAAAATGAGCAAAAGAACTCTAGAGTTGTTTCATTGAGACTGATTGTTTGTGTTCTCATAATTATTTGTAGTTTAGGGAGAATAGTTGAGATCAGCCCTGTAGAAACACTTGTCTATAGTGTGATTTGTCCTGTGACATATGACATGCTGTACCAACACCTCTGCCATATGTATTTCTTCCTCCCCTTCCTCTAAAACTATTATTATTTCCTCTAAACCCACTTCCGCCTCCTCTGTTGTAGTCATTTCCATTTCATCTACTTCTATTCTCCTGCCTCCTCTTCCATGAGTGATAGTGTTGACAGTGGGGTTAAAGCCTTCTAAACTACATTGCATATATGTGGACTGTTCTTAACTCTCAACTCCGCTCTAATAACTTAACAAAAGTACATGAGCTTCCCCGAGTGTGCAAATTGTAGCTCTTGCTATGATAAATACTACAACAATATCATATTCACTGCCAACACCAGTTAAATGTGCATAACCTATTCTAGTTCAGAGATTATCTATCCAGCTACACCAAAAGCATCACAACATGATTTTACTTTATTAAGGTACTCTCTCATCCCTAAACTACCATTTTTCAATCACTGGAAGCTGGGTATTGTACTGCATGATTCAAGCTTGAGATTGACTAGCAAAATAAGTTTTAATTGATTCCAAACATCCTTATTACTATTCAATAGATTTAGAAAAAGAAGACAATTGCCAAGATTAGGTTTTCTAATAGTGTTAGAGGTGACTAATAAAAATGAGAAGGCGCCTTTGTTGATCTATCCATGAAGGACTCAAGTCCTTATCCTCTAATAGCCGCTAAGATTTGTTGTTTCCAGATCAAGTGATTCCCTTCAGTCAACTTGATCGTTATCAGGGGGCTTTGAGATGAATGATTTGATTCTGATCTTCAGAGTGAGTGCTAGTTGATATGGTCAACATTCTCATAATATCGATTACAGTATAAATAGTGACAAGCTCCAGGTTTATTCAACCCGAAGCTTTGATACCATGATATAAAATAATGTAGAGGAAAAATTGTACTATATTGATTATTTTGGTTGAATAAATACACTGTTGTGCTTAGGGTTACAAATAACGATTGCTACTATTTATATAAACCATAGAACAATCTGGAAACCCTGACATACTTGGCTATGGCGGTGCCACGGCTGGACTATACTATTTACAGTTTGGTACTCTGAATTTATCTTCTATGGTATGGTGGGGTTTTGAGATCGACTACATTTATTCTAACACTTATTTATAATGGAATCAAGGAAATTTCAAGGTCTAGCAAGTATCAATGTATTGTATGGCTACATTGATATGATATCTAGAAGATAGTAGAGTTTATATACTAATAATTATAAATTCTACCTTAAGATTTAATTAAGTTAACAAAAAAAAGTTAAATTAGAGGGTGATTTTCTCAATGATCCATTATTTGTATTACAAGGTGCACGTGCATTTCACGTGAACCAAGTGATTTTTATAAATGCTAATTAACGACTGTTTAGGTCGTTAGTATTCATTTAGGGTTCATTTATGCAATTAGGGTTTATTTAGGGGTTAATTTATAATTATTTATAATTTAGGTTCGATCATATAAATTTGAAATAAATTAGGGCTAGGTAGGGTTCAATTGTGAGATTATGCAATTATCTTTTAAAGTGTATGTGATGGTGGTTTTTAAATGCCTTGATGATCGGTTGTGTTTAATGTATATATATTTTTTTTATATACAAATTATGATTGATTGATATTATGATTGGTTGGGTAGACGTCACGCTGATGACGTGGTGTATGGTGCCGGCCGGGAGGTTTCGTCCCTCCAATAATAGTTCTCAAAATTGTTTTAAAAAATGATGGTGGTTTAAAAAAGTTTTAAAGTGTTGGGGATGGTGGTTTTGAAATGTTTTGGTGATCGGTATGTAGATATAGTGTTTAAGATATGTTATGGTTTGTTAATATTATATACATGTGATTGGTTGGTTGATATTGTTGTTTTTAAATTTTGCATGATTAATATAGTAAGGAAAATAGGTATTTTGAACTCGTTTAATTCAATTTAGTATCAAATAGAGAGTTTGATACTAAATTTCGAATTGTCCCATTTTTGGACAGATCGAGAATGTTGGTGTAGTATGATTATATTATGTTGACTTTGAAATTTTGGTTTATGCATCTTTCTTTTGTTCTCGGATTCACTGAAATATATATGTACTTAAAAAACTAAGGGGAGATGCTGCCGAGTTTTTGAAGCCAACAAAAATGCATATTTTAAGATAATACATACTACTAGCATTCTTGAATGGGATAGAAACCTTACCAATAATTCAAATTACTATTCTTCCTTGTAATGCTGTCGAGATTTCGCCACCTACATTCTTTTCCTCTCACGAAAGAACGATTGATCATTCTAACTAGTATCACAAATAATTAACACCCTAAATTATAAGATAGATAGTACTGATTGTAGTTGGATGCACAAATGGCGAGGGATGACGAGTTTCTTTTGGATACACTCGTAAAAGTGGTGGAGAGTTTCGTCGAATTTGCACTCACCGATTAAGTGTAAGAATCATAGTCACCGTAATATTTATGACATCAAATATCACCGATTTGCCAAAGGGTTCATTCCCGATTATCATATTTGGACTCATCACGGGGAGATAGTTGATCTCGTGTCATCGCATTATAATTTTGAAGTCGAGGAATCATCTTCCGTCATTTTTGAAGACTCACCAAATGTGCACATAAATATGGTGCAAGATGCTGTCGGACCTGATTTCGAGATGAATAATGATGCAAAAGAACCACCTAATCCGGAGGCGCAGAAGTTTTTCGATATGTTGGAAATTGCAAAACAATCTATGTATCCAGGTTGCGATAAACACACCCAACTCTCTTTTGTTGTCCGCCTTATGAATTTGAAGTCAGAAAATGGCATTTCTCAAAAAGTGTTATGATCAATTCATTGATCTAGGCAAAGAGAGTGTGCCTGAAGACAATAAAGTTGCAGATAATTTTTAAGAAAGTAAGAAGTTATTGAGGGGTATGGGCTTACCGGTGGAGAAGCTAAATTGCTGCAAGAATAACTGTCTGATCTGCTGGAAGGATGATTGTGAACTCGATAGTTGCAAGTTCTGTAAAGAACCCCAGCTCAAACCCACGAAGAAAGGAAGCGCAAAACGACATAAGTCCAAATTAGTTGCGTACAAGAAGATGTACTACTTTCCCTTGACTCCACGTTTACAAAGATTGTACGCATCTCTAGATACAGCAAAAGATATGCAGTGGCATGCTGAACACGTAATCGACGATGGTATCATGCGTCACCCGTTAGATTCATAGGCTTGGAGGCATTTTGATCAAACTTATCCAGAGTTCGCCACCGAAACTCAAAATGTCAGATTAGGTCTATACACAGATGGATCTCAACCTTTTGGTAGTTTCGGATCACAATTTCATCATGGCCAGTAATAGTCAAAACTTATAACTTGCCACCCTGGATGTGTATGAAAGCACATTATATGTTTCTAAGCATTCTTGTTTCAGGCCCCAAAAACCCTAAGGACAAGTTGGATGTTTTCTTACAACCTCTAATTGCAGGGTTGAAGCAATTATGGACGGATGGTGTTGACTCTTATGATGTGTCCAAAAAGCGTAATTTCAAGTTGCGGGCAGCCCTTATGTGGACAATTAGTGATATTCCAACATACTCCATGTTGTCGGGGTAGAGTACTGTCGGTCGAACTGCTTGTCCATATTGCAAGCGATCTCATGCATTTACTCTGAATTTTAGCGGAAAAAAAATCTTAGTTTGATAACCACCGGAAGTTTTTAGAATGTGACCATCCCTTTTAAAGAGACAAACATTTGTTCAAGAGTAGAGATATTGGCTGAGATAGATAGACTTAGACTTCTGAAGGTCACTGAGCTAGAAGCAGAACGTGTTAATGCTCAAATCGCAAAGATGAGCCGTTGGAAGAAAAGAAGTATTTTTTGGGATCTTCCGTACTGGAGCACAATTTTTTTTTTATAATTTAGATGTTATGCACATTGAGAAGAATTTTTTCGATAATGTGTTCAATAAGGTGTTGAATGTAAAGGAGAAGATAAAAGATACGCCGAAATCAATAAATGAGCTGAACAACTATTAGTTTCGTCCATCGCTTGAAGTCGATGACTCGGGAAAGTATCCCAAGGCTTCTTACACACTCAATAAAAAGTCAAAGATTTCTTTGTGTGAATGTAATACTCTTAAATTTCCAGACGGGTACGCTTCAAGTTTGAGACGCTGCGTCGAAATGAAAGGATTGAGATTTCATGGGATGAAGAGTCATGGTTGTCATGTGTTTGTGCAACAATTAATTCTGATTGCTTTTCAGAACTACTCCCCAATTTAGTTTGGAAAGCTCTAACAGAGTTGAGTTTGATCTCCAAAGACCAGGGTGAAAGAGTTATCAAAACTTGTGATATGGCTTGTTTGGAAAAAAATATTCCACTGATCTTGTGCCAACTTGAGAAGATCTTTCCCCTGAGTTTTTTTACTCAATGGAGAATTTGTTGATCCACTTACCATATGAGGCAAGAATTGCTGGTCTAGTGCAGTATAGGTGGATGTATCCTTTCGAAAGATATCTTCGTAAACTTAAAAATAGTGTGAGGTACAAATCAAGTGTCGGGGGCTCGGTAGAAAACTCTTATCTAATTGAAGAGGCGTCAACTTTTAGTTCGTACTACTTTGAAGATCAAGTCTCCACTAGAAGAACAAACTTGAAGCGTAATGAAGATGTTCAGAATGATGGAGACGACGATGATGAGACTCCATCAGTATTCAAAAATTATGGTGAACCCTTCTCATCCGTAGCATGAAAAAAATGGTTGTCAGATCAAAAGTTTGATACGACGAGAAAATACGTATTACTGAATTGTGATGAACTCGAGGATTTTATCAGGTATAATTGATTATAAATAATATATTACGTATTACTTGATGTAATTGATTGTAACAATATTTTACTTTGTTAAATATGCAGCCTTTTCATGGAGGGAATTAAACACCAACAACCAAACATCTCAGATGAAGAATTAAATGGAAATTAGAAAACGAATTTCCCATTTCGTTTGAAAACTACGTGAGTCAAATTTCATGAGGCTTGTTATATACATATCTTACGTATTTATATTTGGATAATGTAACTTTACGTCATATATTGTAGGTCAGGGATCACTTGAATAGTGTAACCAATAAATACGTTAAGAGTCTAGCGTTTGGTCCATCGCGTTGTGTGACTACATTCAATGGATGCAAGATAAATAGATACAGATTCCACACGATTACATACGGATCAGAACGATCTACATCGAACATTGGGGTCTGTATAAATGTATCAACTTATGGAGAAGATGAATATGATTATTACGGTCGTTTGGTAGAGATTGTTAAACTTGAATGTGCAGGGTCGGTAAGCACACACTTGTTCAAATGCGAGTGGTTTGATCAGAATCCAACATGCACTAGAGTGCACTCTCAATATAATTAGGGGCGGCAATAGCCGACACAACACGATAGCACGACACGAACACGATACGATAAGAAATACGATTACAGAGACAAATACACGATAAGGCACGACACGACACGAAATGATACGAAATATGACACAAAAGCACAAAATTCTAAATTAAGTTAAATTTACACTTATAGTTATATTTATGATCAAATAAGATAGAAAATAAAAAAATCGATAGTGTGACACGAACACGGTGAATCAAACTTTTTCACGTTTAAAATAATGAAAAGCTCGTCCGCAAGAGAACGGAGCTATTGTAGGCGATAAGTTGACTCGAGTCGAATCACAAGGAAGACTAATCGGAAACTATTTTGGTGTTCGATTTTACGTACGTAGAAACGAAAATAAAAACTAGACTAGACTAAATTAAACACGCGATCAAATTGAGTTTGAGGTTTTCTAACATCTACGAGCAATAAAATTGAAAGCTTTTAAAACGGTAAAGAAAACGAGGGTATAGTGCATCCGGAATCGTCTCCACAATCGGGGTTGTCAATCCCGATGGTTCTAAAGGACCCTAGGCACACTAGACCGATAAGCTTAGCCACTAAGCATAAACATCATCATGATCAACTCCATAATATCACAATCGATAATAAAACAAACAACTAATCTAACGAGGACTAACAACTAACTACTAAAGCAATAAAAATAAATTAATAACTAGGAAAAATGATAAAAGGAAAACGACTAAATTAACGAAACTTAAAGTGCATAATAACATCAAAGCAAAGGTCATTGAAGCCAAATACACAAAGCAAATAAAAGGTGCAGAAAAACCTATAATCTATAGAAAGCATCAGCCATCGAACGATCCTCAGCGGCGATAAACGGCCTTGAACGTCGGCCGGCGTAGAAATCGACGAAACTATGAATTATCTAAGTCTGATCTTGCTTGAATTGAATGGTGGCATGAACCGAGGGTTATTGACAATATCTGGACCTTTCCCCCTCGTCTCAGCACTTTTAAAACGAAGAAACCACCGGATTTATATAGAATTTCGAAAATAACCGCTCAAACTGCCGGAGCGTCGACGGTGCGTCAGTCGACGCGAGCCAGGCTGCACGCGTCGACAGGCAGTGCATCGACTGACGGGCCTAGGATCGACGCTTTAGAACCTTTGCGTCGACGGTGCGTCAGTCGACGCGAGCCAGGCTGCATGCGTCGGCAGGCAGTGCGTCGACTGACGGGCCTAGGATCGATGCTTCAGAACATTTGCGTCGACATTGCATCAGTCAACGCGGGCGTAGCGTCGACAATGCGTCGACGGTGCGTCAGTCGACGCACCTGCATGGCTTCGGCTCGTCGCTCTTCCCGTTTTCCTCGTGTTGAGCTGAGATATTAACATTAAACAAAATTAGATTATTTCATACAAAATAAAGTAAAAATACATTGAACACCATAAGAAACGAAAAACATAAAAAGGAAGAAAAACGATTAAAAGATAAACTTAAAACACATAAAAGCACACAACATACGATGCAAAAACACACGAAAATCACATACAAATATGTACAAATTAGCACGGTAACCCGATTTGCCACCGGCTTGTCAACGTTAATCATAAATATAGATTTAATCGTTATGAGCCATTCGTACTTGCAGCCCAAGATACTCAAGTTTATTATTTCCCATATCTGAGTTTGAGACGAGACATGGTCGACTTGTTGGCAACTTGTAATATTAATGCAAAATCCACAATTGATTTCATAGAAGAGCGAATGCCTGGACAATCGTTTCAAGAGGATGTTGCTGAAACGCATGGTGCAATCCAACTGAAGGATGTTTATCTCCAACTTAATGATCCTCTTGTCGATGCCGAACTTGTCGATGATACAAAAAATGAGTTTATAAGCAAAGAAGAGATAAATAACAATGATTAATTTGTAATTTCTGTCGGTTAAGGTTATAACGTTATATAATTAATTAACATTTAAAAAATAATATAATGTTTAATTTTAATTGTTTTTAACTTAATTTCAATGTGTTCGAGGTCGTTTAGATTAGGGGGAAGAGTACTGGTGGAGCTGGTCGTTCAGGATCATCTGGTCCCTCAGGTTATGGGTGTTTGACTCCTCGTCGTCACAACTAGTTTTACCGACCTCCTCTGACGATTTAGTTGACCATTTGGACGACATATATTTTGATAGACCGACTCCTCGTGAGACCTCGCCGGACAGCCCTCATATATATGATGAGTCATGTCGACTAGGGCGAGACATAGTTGTTTATATCATCGGTCGGTGGTAATTATTAGTATTTAATAGTTTTTATTAATAATTATATCGTTATGATTTGTAAGCAACTTCTAAAAAATATTCATTTTAATTTATTTGTTTTTAGAGTGCGGAGTAGCTTTACAGATTTACTTGCGATTCTTAGACGGATCCTCGAGACTCGTGTGCACCCATATGGATGGAGGTATAGACATATACCTTAGCATCATCGTGACACGTGGTGGCCTCTGTTCTAGGTATTTACATTAATACAAACTTAATTTATTGCATTACATATGTTTACATTTTTGTAACTAATTACTTGTTTTATGTTGTCTTAAATATGCATTATTGTAGGGTTTATGTTATTGGGGTCGAAGGCCATATTCAGATGATGCAATGCGCCAAGCCTTTTATGTGTCGATGTCTTATGCTTGGGCTAGCCGTCTTAATGAGTGGGCGTAGATGTATGATGCCAAGGGAGAGATACTGGTTGCTGTCGGCGAGCAGATATGGAGGGCTTGACAGGAGGCGTGGGCGAGGCCAGAGGAGGTTGGGAGATCGCGGAGGGCTAGCAGGAACAGGATGAGTGAGCCAAAGGGTCCTGATACTGGGATATCTAAGCATAGAGGCGAATCCCATACGAGATAACATCGTAAGTTAAATATATGTTTCTATGTTTAAAAACTTATAACTCCAATAATATATATATATATATATATATATATATATATATATATATATATATATATATATATATATATATGATAAAGTAATAAATTAATTGTTACATCGGGAGGATACGGGTAGGGAACCAACTGCGTACGAGCTTCTACCGAGTCTACATCAAAAAGGCGACGGCTCATTTATGGACCCCAAATCACAGTGGATAGCTGTAAGTTTATTTAATTTGTAAACTCAAATTAATTTATATATTGACTTTCTTTTGTCATTGTTATGTATGAAAATAATTTAAAAAAAATTTATCTATTAGACAGAGGTTCAGACTACTTTGGAGAGTAGATGTGCTGCATCACATGAGTCTGGCTGAAACGTTTGTCGACCCGAACGATGTCTACCTCTCTGTTGTCAGGACCAAGAAGGGTCGACGATTTGGGATGGGATCGATCGCCAAGGAATTTGATACAGGCTCCAGCTTTATGTCATCCCAGTAGGTCAATCCTCATCTGGCGTAGCTGTAGACGCAGTTCGAGGAGGCTGAGAAGAGGCATCAGGAGGAGTTGATACGGCTGGAGTCTCACGATGAGTTGTAGAGGATGCGCGAGGCACAGACGCAGTTCCAGTTGGATTGCGAGTAGCGATTCCAGCGACAGGTTGAGGAGCGTATTATGGCTGCGACGACCGCGATGGGTACATAGCCTCCTCCTCCTCCCCCCTACTCATGTTGATTAGATTGATCTTGAGATGTTGGATTATTTTTGTAAAATTTATTTTGAATTATTATTGTCAATTTCATTTGATTCTGATTCGTATTTATATTATTTAATTTATTTTGCATTTGCATTTATTTAAATATTTGAAAATAGGTGGATGAAAAAACAACAGGTTCATTATTCCAATTAATAAAAATACATTTACCAACGACTTTCATGTCCTTCGATAATATTAAATAGTATTTATTTATTTATTTAATTACCGATGGGCATCAGGTCCGTCGATATTGATTGTATATTTATTTAATTACCGACGGGAGTAATATCTGTCGGTAAATCGCAAAAAAATAGAAATCCCGACAGCAGCTTGCCAGCAGCAAGATGCCGACGGGTCGGAAATCCATCGGCAAGTGAAATTACTGACAAAGGATTCACCGACAGCTGTTATCCGTCGGTAAGTTGTTTACCGAGGGATATGGCCGTCGGCGAATCTGGTTTTTTTTATTGCCTGCTATTGACAATGCATTTAGGATTTAGAATCCACGCTTAATCACTTCGAGAGAAGGGTTAATCCATATTTGTGTCTAACATATATCGATTTGATTCACAATAATGTTTGGTTAATTGAAAAGGTTTTACATTCTTTTATTATTTTTATGTTTGTAACTCATCGTTCCATAATTGATTTACAGTCCTTTGTGTTTCTAAAGTTATGATCAATTGATAATCTTTTATAACTACTAGCTTTGATAAATCATAATTCGAGAGATGTGTATTATCAATTATGCTTTCTAACACGAGACACTTTAATCAACAAGACCTGGAGGTTTGAGATTAATAGTGAAGTCGTACAAATCTTTAAAACCTTTTAAATTTGTAAAGTTGTACAAATCTTTAAAACCTTATAGAGTTGTAAAGTTGCATAAATCTTTAAAACCTTTAGGAGTTCTACGTGTGATATTGACAATGCAACTCACATTTAGAATCCACGGTTTAAACTCTTAGAGAGAAGGCTTAATTTCTTTGGATTGAATATATAATTGAATCACAACAATACTCGAATTATTAAACACAATAGACATTGATAGTTCATTGAAATCCCAGACCCCGTAATACCTTCATCTCACTTGTAAACCTCTATTTTTTACTTTTGTACTTTTATTCTCGATCAATTAGTTTAGATAGTTTATTTTATGCTGATAGTTTTATACAGAAAAAGAGTAATGCTATTTGAACATTTAGTTGGACAAAAAAGTTAGACAAAACCTATTAATATATCTCCTAGATGAATTATATTACCTTCTTTCACTTTTTTCTTCTTCTTTTTTTCAACTTGGGTGTGTTTGACCTCATTTAGGGATAAATATATTAATAATTAATTATATAAAAAAAGAAAAAAAAGATATATTTTTTAAAATTAGATGCTAATTTTTAATATGAGTTGTTTCTTTTATCTTTTCAAAATTATAAAATAAATTTTTGTGTAATTGTATATATATATTTTTTTAAACTTTAAAAAAGTTGGACACAAACCTATGAAAAATGAATAACCTATTAAATTTAAAAAAAATAAAAAAATTTAACTTTAAAAATATAAACACATTATAAAAAATATCACAATTAACTACATAAAAATATATATATACAATTACACAAAATTAAAAGTTAATTGTGATATTTTTTGAACTTCGAAGCTGGTTACACGGCTTAGGATAGCTGCGAATTTAGAAAAATAAAATTAAATAAACACCAAAAGAAAAAACATATAGATTACAAACATAATTGATCAGCTAAAAACTTTAATACTCGGGATGCTAGTTTTTTTTTTTGGTCATATATGTGCATATTTATATATATTGCTTAAGGTTGTAAATTTGAAAATCAAGTGATTTTGAACCCAACTCATTACCCATAAACGTACACACATTGTTCGTGAAAACAATAAGGGCTTTTAATTTCCATGCATGCAAAATATAAAATGTATTTCATTAGCTTTTGTGAGGAATTATCAGCAAGAAGAACACATAGAGTGTTTTTCCAAAATAAACAAGAAAAAAAAAATCATATAATATCAGATTCCTTGAGCACAAAATTTTGAACTTCTCAACCAAGAAATATTACGTAGTACCATGAATTAAGTGTCACTGTTTTACTAACCTCTTTCTTTGCGTTGCGTGGATACACCGTAAACAGAAAATCTCATTTTTGATACATTATGTTGGCCACTTTCCAGAAAAGGTACGTGATGTTGGCCAGCATCAAACTACATACATTAAGTTGGCAAATTTATCAAATTTGGTACAAAAAAAGCCCAATCGGGCTTTGATGCTTACATGGCATGATTTAATCATTTCTTATCATTTTTAATTAAAAATTAATTTAAAAACTGATTTAATTTAAAAATTAATTTAAAAACTGATTTCTTATCATTTTCAATTTAAAAATTAATTTAAAAATTAATTTCTTATCATTTTAAAATTAATTTAATTTAAATTAATTTAATTTAAAATTATTTCTTATCATTTTAAAATTAATTCAAAAGTTAATTTAATTAAAATTTTAATTTAAAAACTAATTTCTTATCATTTTTAATTTTAAAAATTAATTTCTTATCATTTTAAAATTAATTTAAAAATTAATTTCTTATCATTTCTAATTTAAAAATTAATTAAAAATTAATTTATCATCCTTTTAAAATTAATTCAAAAATTATTTTCTTATACTTAATTTAATTTAAAAATTAATTTCTTATTATTTTTAATTTAAAAATTAATTTTTAAATTAATTTAAAATAATAAGAAATTATTTTTTAATTAATTCTTAAATTAAAAATGATAAAAAAAACTAATTTTATATTAATTTTTAAATTAATTTTAAAATGATAAGAAATTAATTTCTAAATTAATTTTTAAATTGAAAATGATAAGAAATCAGTTTTTAATTAAATTTTAAATTAAAAATGATAAGAAATGATTAAATCATGCCATGTAAGCATCAAAGCCCGATTGGGCTTTTTTTGTACCAAATTTGATAAATTTGCCATCTTAATGTATGTAGTTTGATGCTGGCCAACATCACGTACCTTTTCTGGAAAGTGGCCAACATAATGTACCAAAAATGAAATTTTTCCCCGTAAACAGCTGTAAATATTTCTGGGGTAAATATGTACAGACGACAATTGATACGGCCACTAACCTGGCTTTAGAAAAAATACAATCGGTTTTAATATCAATTTTAGTCATGCAACACAAAACAAGATATTAGTTCAATCTAATTACTATTACGTTTAAAGTTTCAGGTTTCTCTTCATAATGCAACGACTCGTTCGTAACAGGATCAGCCACAAGTTCCCCAAACTGGTGTTTATTATTGTTATTATTATTATTATTAATTATTATTATTATTATTTGGATCTAACAGAGTGATCGAAAGATCTCCCTTTCCTTCTAAGATCTCCGACTTAGTTCATTTAAACGCAAATGAAATCCAAAGGCCATCAACCGACTGTAGTTACATACGGTTCCGTTATCGACGGGCTTTCCAAGATCAACAGACTCGATGAGGCTTACATGCTTTTCGAAGAAGTAAAATCGATATGCGTGAAACGAAATGTGGTTGTTTATAGTAGTTTGGTCGACGGGTTCGGAAAAKTGGGCCGGATAGACGAGGCGTATCTAATTATCGAGGAGATGATGCAGAACAATATTGGCCCAAAGGTCCAAATGTGGAATTATTTGCTCGACGGGCTCCTGAAGGCCGAGGAGGTCGACGAGGCCCTCGTGTGCTGGAACTCGATGAAGAACCTGAAATGCACACCGATTATCTTGACGTACGRGATTTTGATAAACGGGCTTTGCCGGGTTCAGAAATTCAACAAGGCGTACGTGTTTTGGCAGGAGATGCAGAAACAGGGGCTGAAGCCGAACGCATTCCCGTACGTGACGATGATATCCGAGCTTACGAAGGCTGGGAATATGTTTGAGGCCGATAAGCTGTTAGAGAGGTTTAAAGCGAACAGGGGTGTGCCCGATTCGGCATGCTATAACACGATGATTGAGGGGTTGAGTGCGGCGAATAAGAAGAATGAGGCATATAGGCTGTTTGAGGAGACGAGGCTGGAGGGGTGTAAATCACACTTGAGAACCTTAATCTATTAACACTTGAGAAGAGACCCATAAAGCCAGAGCCAAGCAAATTCAAAGCGAAACAGCAAAATCTTTCACAATTCTAAAATAAATCAGGAATTGTAAAAACAAGGTGACTGCAGAAATGGGGAGGACCAGCAAGTCAATCATCATTGAGCAACAATACCAAAAATCCACAAAAGAAAAAAAAAAAGAAAACTGCAGAAATAGGGAGGACCAGCCATAGTCGAGCAAAATAAAACCCTAACCCCCAAATTCATAGTCGACATAGAGAACACAATGCGAAATTGAATCGATTCAATGTAAATCACAACAACAACTATTTAATTCTACAACTGAATATGAAATCCGAATTAAGAAATCCAAAATAGAAACACACCTTAGGTCAATTTCCGCAATTGAGACTTTTTGAGTGTCTTTGGGGGCTACGTCGCCGGACCGCTGTTGGTGGACGCCGAAGACTGCCACTGGCAGGGGTGGTGTTGGCCGAAGCAGGCTCGATTTTGAATGTGGCGGGAGGAAAATCCAGAGACGAGGGTTTTGGATGTGGCGAGAGGTTCAGAGGGACGTGGGTTCTTTAGACGGGTTTATATAAGTCTGTTTAATTTTTTATTAATGTTTAATATAATCTTAATTAGAAGTTAAGTTAAAATTAATTAAACTAATTATAATTTACGACGTGTATCTACAACGGTTGTAAAGAAACTGTCGTAGTATATCGGTTAAATATATTTTACTACGGACGTTTACAACGGTTGTCCTATACCTGTTGTGGTAGAAGAATATTTACAACGGTTACAAAATTAACCGTTGTAAGATTTGCCGGATAGCCCTATTACAACTGTTATTTTGCAACTGTTGTAGAATGACCGTTGTAATAGGACTTTTTTGTAGTATCTCATATCTGAAAAATATTACACATGACACAGATAAATCAATTAGAAACTGACGAATCGAAAATTCATTGTAGGTTTCACAAATAAAAAACGGATCTGAAATGAATATCTATTCAACCTATTTAAAAAATAAAACCATAAAACCTAAAAATACGAATGCAACAAAACCTAGAAATTCATATGAAAATGGGATAATTTGAGTCGGGCAGAGGTTCTGAACTTTTGTAACGATAGAAATGGAGAGAGATTTCTGGTGCCTAATAAATTGACACGGAAAATGAATAATAAAATTCTTAGGAGAGCTATAAATTGGGCAGAGGTCATGGTGAGAAACTGAGACGTGATTTTAGGGAATGAAGATAGAAACAATTCATGGACGGGAAAACCCACTATTTTTCATGAATTGTTTCTCTCTCCTGCCAAACTCCCCTGTTATATATAGTATATATATAGTATATATATATGATCTATATATTATATATATTTATATTATATATTAATACTATATATTTATAGTATATATTAATAATAATATATATATATAGTGAGTACATGATTGCACGCCTCCCCCTGTAAGTTGAATAGTTTATAGATAGTACGCCCCTCCGTCCCAAAATAATAATCCTGCGATTGATTTTACATAAATTAAGAAAATGAGTAGTTTATATAGTTATGTCATTAATTTAATTAGTATTTTTCAATTATACTCTTCTTGGATTTATTAATGTCATTAATATATTATATTGGAATAGTAAGATTTTATATTTATAATCATCAATTTTCAATTTAACATGTAAAAAAACTAGTATTTCAAGAATATTAATTAATGGTATGTGTGGAAATGAAAATTTAATGATATGTTAAATATAGTACCTGGACTATTTTTTGGGTCGGACGAAAATAGAATACTGAAAATGGAGGGAGTAACTGATATTTAATAGATGGTAGTTGATAGTTAATTAAAATAATTGATTGAAAGTTCTTATTAATATAATTGAGAACTATAAGAATATTATATATAATTAAATAAAATATACAATCGTGCTCAAATAAAGTTGGGTTCTTGTTGGAACCATGGTTCTGAAAATCAAACCGGACTGGGCCGGTTCAACCGAAAACTGGTCACCACCACCGGTCCGATTTTCATGTGAAAATCGGTGGACTCAAGAATCGGTAGAAAATCGGTCAAACCGGCCGGTGAACCTGTGACAGGTTCAACCGGTTTTTTTGATTTTTTTTTCTTTCTTATTTTTATATTAAATAAAAATTGACGGGGTCTTATTATTTATTTTTTTTAGTACAAATAAATACAAATTATGATGGTTA
>BMAC01000213.1:418563-454747 GCA_014905375.1 Phtheirospermum japonicum
ATATATATATATATATTAAAATAACATTTAGTCGATAACCATTTCGCAATACCTGTTTAAACTCGATCACCTTGTTCCAAGAGTTTGAATTAAACTCTGGTAAGAAGCCTTGTGTGTTTATCAACATCATGCTTTGATTCGATAAGTGTTTTGAAAAGGTCTCTTAAGTCGCATGTGTACATTTGGTTTTTGAAATGACGATAGGCACATATATAACCCGATTCCGGCCATACTCAACAAATAAAAACCACTATAAACTCCTAATGAGCCCCTTTGAGCCTTTATTCCGTCTCTTTGTTAGCCATGAGCATAATTATAGCTCTTATTTTGGTTAAGTTTGTGAGATGAGAGTTTTGTTTATCATTGGTTTAATGAGATATGACTAATGCATAGTGGAAATTAGTGGGACACTATTATTAAAAAAAAATAAAAATGTATGTATATATAAAAGGAAAAGAATTTAGATAATAATAAGGCATATTTATAAAGGCAAAAGAGTATAGAAGGAACTAAAACTCTTGTTCCTTAAGATCGGGCGAGTTTATTCATTTTGGGGTGAGAAATAGCCTTAATTATAAAAGGCTAGGAATAGCGTTATATGGCTATTTTGGGAGGAATGAGGAACAAGCTCTGCTCTTTGCTTAAAATTCGGATTGAGTGAGTTATCGATTGCGTTTGTTAGCAAGTTAGCCACACATCTTTATATATGACATACCTTACCAAAGAGCCTACATTACAACCCTAGAAAGTCCTAATCCGATCCTTGATTAAATGTGCACACATATGCGATGTACGAGTCTTTGATTTTCACAAGTCGTTGAATGCATGTCTATGTTGATCCGAGCGTATACACTTTCACTTTGGAAAACACGAGCGAATGAGTGCACCATCGTATATATTTCCCTTTTGTGAGGACGCATTCTGTTGGTTTCAAGGTGAAATAAGTTACCCGGGTTACCTTGGTGGTTTTCGACAAAAGTGTTTATAATTGCAAAACTAAACCACATATGCACGACATGACTCTAAGCTCTTACTATCATCATTTCTCTTGATTTTGATTCTTTCGTTTGTTCGAAGACGAACAAACCAATTAAGCATGGGGTGGTTGATTCGTACGTTTTTGTCACGAATCTGTACTTAATTGAGTCTTATTTTAGTCGTTTTATTCTTTCTCCGAGTTAAGACTAGAGCTAAAATTGCATTGTTTTGCATTTTCCATCTCTTCACTTAATTTTCAGGCTTATTGAYCGACAATTGATTCAAACGAGAATAATTCTGAAGTTTTCTCATACAGTTAGAACGTCTGGAGGATTCGRAACACGAAGATTGAAGGAAAACGCTCGCAAATAGCTACGAGGACACTCACCGATCGGACAGTTCATCTCTCCGATCGGTGGAACTGGGTACCCGCACACCGACCAGGAGAGTTAGCGCACCGAGCGGATGCAAAGACAGAAACTTATGACCGATCGGACGAGGCACATGACCGATCGGACAAAAACGTTACGAGTCTAATTTCTGGAGATTTCAGTTACGAAACGGCTGGGATTGTTTTTAAAAAGGAGGGAGGCTAGGGTTTGCTATTCATTCACCTGGAGAGGCACAGTTTTGGAGGAGAAAGATACCACACAACACCCAGATTTGACACATCTCTCGTACCTCTAGTATAAATCCGTGCAAAGACGTATCAAAGTTCCATTCGCCGCAGCCATCGTTTTTTCGTTAGGACTCTGGGTTCGTGACAATCCTCGGGACTCTACGCAGCTCGGAGTGCTTTCGTTCGTCATCTTTGCTCGTTGAAAATAGTTCAACGATTAGTAATCTCTAAACTCATATTTTGATATGATGTTTTAGAATAGTTTGGTTTGATATTGGACATGAACAATTGATGTTTTGGGTTAGATAATATTATGTTAGTAGATTATTAAGGTCTCGGTGATTTGGATTCATACCTTTGTGTTTTCGAATTATTGATTTTGGTTGAACTATTGGATCGAGAATGGAATTATGGTTGGTTTAGTTATAGTTTGTGAAGCATCTAGTATTTGGAATTAAAGTTAGATCTTTAGTTGTTAGAAGCATTTGATTGATAATCGCTATCGTTGTTTAAAATCTTCGGAATGATGTTTATTAGTTTGCACTTGATTTACAATAGTTTTTTTTCTTATAAATCTTGTCGAGAGGTTGACACCCTCGAGGCAAGAAGTATTCGTTTTTGTTAAGTTACTGAAATTGAATCATTTCCAAAACCCCATGAGTTTGCGTGTTTTTAGATAGGATTATGTTATTAGAATAATAAACATCGTTTAATCCGATTCCCATTCCTCGAGAGATCGACCCGAGTTAACTTGTCAAGTCTACAAGTGACCCCGTTCTCTTGCGGGCGAGCTTAAAACCTTTCA
The DNA here is from genome assembly GCA_014905375.1 of Phtheirospermum japonicum. NCBI lineage: Eukaryota > Viridiplantae > Streptophyta > Magnoliopsida > Lamiales > Orobanchaceae > Phtheirospermum > Phtheirospermum japonicum. Next base: position 420,966 of record BMAC01000213.1, read on the forward strand.
AACGTAGACGCACATTTGCTTAACCGGAATTTAATTTTGAAAGGAACACAAAAGTTCGGCTCATTGCCCGACATGTAATTCGGAGATGGGAAACCCAATGCGAAGAGGTCGCCAATGTTTAAGGTCATGTACCAGGTCGCGCGTTCAAACATTGACAAAAAGGAGATTGGAGAATTATGCTACCTAAAAACAAAAAGGTCGCGTAGATGGATATTCGAGGAGAGGTGAATTTTTCTATAGCGCCAATATGAATATGTATCGGGTACCCTTTTTGAAATCTCATGAAAGGGATGGTTTTCCATTTTATGCCCTGTTTATTTTTATGTGGTTGAGCATTGGATTTATACGATTTAAATGATTATGGTGTGTGATTCCGTTTAAATGGTTTTATGATCTGAGTTACGGGGAATACGTATAATTAATATGTTACGGTCTCCGCGACCTTGTTACGGTCTTTGCGACCTCCTTACGGTCCCGTGCGATCTCATTATGCAGAACAAGGTATGGCTTTATTGTTATGAAAATGTTTAAGCCTCAACGGCCAGAGATTTTATGGGTTTCATGTTTAAATTTTGATACTTTTATTAGGTCGATGATTGTTTAATTCCGACACTTTCATTAGGTCAATGATTGTTTAATTCCGACGCTTTCATTAGGTTGATGATTGTTTAATTCTGATGCTTTCATTAGGCCGATGATTGTTTAATTCCGACGCTTTTATTAGGTCGATGATTGTTTAATTCCGACGCTTTCATTAGGTCGATGATTGTTTAATTCCGACGCTTTCATTAGGTCGATGATTGTTTAATTCCGACGCTTTCATTAGGTCGATGATGGTTTAATTCCGACGCTTTCATTAGGTCGATGATGGTTTAATTCCGACGCTTTCATTAGGTCGATGATGGTTTAATTCCGACGCTTTCATTAGGTCGATGGATTGGTTAAATCCCGACGCTTTCGTTAGGTCGATGATGGTTTGTGGGCTGACGCTTCTATTAGGTCGGCGATGGTGTTTGTGGTTTTTGTGGCGGGAGAAGGTAACTCTGGACCGGAGGGCACTTCTCCCGCACAAGAGTTTAGTAATGAGAATTTGTGTTGAGAGTTTTGATTGCATTGTGGCGGGAGAAGGTAACGCTGGACAGGAGGGCACTTCTCCCGACCAGGCGAGATAGTGAAAGTTGTGATTGTATTGTGGCGGGAGAAGATAGCTAGGGCATCTCTCCCGACCCAAGGAGATAGTGAAAGTTGTGATTGTATTTGTGGCGGGAGAAGATAGCTAGGGCATCTCTCCCGACCAAACGAGATAGTGAAAGTTGTGATTGTATTGTGGGGGAGGAAGGTAACTCTGGACCGGAGGGCACTTCTCCCGACCTGGCGAGGTAGTGAGAATTGTGATTGTATTGTGGTGGGAGAAGGTAACTCTGGATTGGAGGACACTTCTCCCACGAGTTGTTCGAAAAGTTGAATAATATAAATAAAGTTGGGCAACCTGTTTTTTAGTTGCGATGGATAGTTGTTCCTTTTGCGAGCTAATATGTTTTTATGTGTGTTCGGGATCTAATTGAGATCTTGTGGTTTACGGATGGAAAGTGTGAATGGATATTATTTGATATTACCATATGGTTAAATGTCTTTGAGAAATTTTATTGCAGGGTGATGATTGAAAGGTTGAGTAATATAACTTTGGACGAGCTGTTCTGTTCTTATATAATGATTAAATTGTTGCTTGTGATGGATAGTTGTGTTGAAATATGTACTCTTTTTGCGAACTAGTGGTGTTCGAGATTTACGTGAAGATCTTATGGTCTCCAGTTGAGTGATGTTTGAAGTTAATGGTGTGATGACATGTCCTTGAGAGTTTGAATTGAGAAATTGTGTTGAGAAGTGGTGTTTGTGATGTGAAGTTATGTTTTTGTGGCGGGAGAAGGTAACTCTAGACCGGAGGGCACTTCTCCCGGCCACGTGATCTTGTGGAAAGTTTATGAGGTTGTGTTTTTATGTGGCGGGAGAAGGTAACTCTGGACCGGAGGGCACTTCACCTGCATAGAATTTGTGTTTTGAAAGTTGGGAATTTTTTGTGATATATAATAAATGAAGTTGCGAGAGCTATTTTGATTTTCTGTCACTAAGTGGTTGTGATGTTTTACTTGTGGTTGGATTAATTGATTGTATTAACTTGGGGACTACATAGGCGATCTTTATTGAGTTGATGTGGCCTAGTTGTTTTGTATTGCTGGCATTAAATATGGGGGACTAGGTGGTTTTCAGTCCCATGTTATTGTCATATGGTTACAATTGGATTGTATATGGTTTAACTGTTTTAATTTGGGAGACTGAGTGGTTTTATTGGTCATATGTGGTTTAATATGGATTTTGATTGATGTGCCAACTTGTATCAGTTCGGCGATTGTTTTTATAGAATGAGCTGACGCCTTTAGGACAATGATGATTTATGGGTGCAATAGTTTTCTGACCGACCTATTTTAGGTCGATGATATCTTTATTATGTATGGTTTTATGGGTTTATGTGCCTTTATGGTTAACGCAATCTTGGCCTTGATGGGTTATTATGGATTATGGTATCTTGGCGAGCTAACAAAATTTTTATGGTTATAAGATGATGTTTAAGTAATGATTACGGTTTGAGGTATGGAATGTTTTCTTTGATCGACCTGTTTTAGGTCGAGTAAGTGGCTTATGGTGTTTTGAATTTTCAAAAGCGTATGATTCTATTTACTTGTATTATTGTGCCCGGTTATAACTTCAGGCTATGGAGGGAAGGTTGTATGATTTTAGGTCGTCCAGTACGGAGTCTGGGACTCGACTTGGGACTCACAGGTTGGATGATTGATGAAGAGTGGTGAGGCCATCATATATATACAGTTGGAGACTTGGTCTGGGGACTTTCAGATCGTCCCTCGCGAGGTGATCATGCTATCTTAAGAAGAAGCGAGCTCGGTAAGCTGAATTTTTGTAGGTCGCAAGTATACTTGACAATTTACTGTGGAAGGATGAGTGTTATAGCTCGGTTTGTTGAGCTGTGTGATTTTGATGTGTGGTTTGGTAAAGAACTTTTGAAGTTGTTGGTGTTTTTATATTTTGATGTTATTTATGTTTGCTTGATTCTATTTACATGTCCTACCTGATTTCCTGCCTCAATCAGCTAGAACATGGGGGACTAGCTGATGTGGACCAAAATGTCTATATATGATATTACGTGATGTATATGGTTATTTGTGGAAAGTGGTCCTATCTTTAGGAGAGGGTGTGCCTCCTGGAAGATGGGCGAGCTGTGTTATGTCTTTGAGAAGTGAACGAGCTGAAGGCTGTTCCTTAAAAGTAAGTAAGTTGGTGTGTCTGGAGTAGCGACCTGTAGTATGAGGATGAGTTCTCATATAGGGTCGTGATCTCTGGTGGGTTGGGCTGAGTATTTGAGCCTGATTGAAAGTTTAAATATGTGTATGGGCCTAGTGGGTTGTATGCCCGGGCTTATTTCGGTAATATATTGAGAAGTTTTATGTTTATGGGAACTTGCTATATATGAGAAGTCCTAATTAAGAGTCGGTGATAGAGTTGTGATGAGAATGGAATTCTGGTTATGTAAGGTAACCMTAGATAGTGGAGGATTTCTCCTATCTCTATAAAAGGGGCTTCTATCTCTTATTTTATTATGATTATCACGCCATTATTACTTTACGCGTTGATATACTTGAATATTGAGAGAGAGAGACGAAAGTGTTGATTTCGCTTATTAACTTAAGCGTCGGAGGGCCTTAACGGGCTCGAAATCCGACCCGTTTTAGGCGTTGTTTTGCAGGATTGGAGAGGTCGCTGTGAAGATTGTGGAGGGCTTTAGAGGTCACTTTGACATATTCCATATTCAATTCAGGTCGCTGATCTCAGTTTGAGGTTAGTACCCCATTTATTTGGTGGTTCAACTTTTTGGACTTATCACCTGTGAACAACTGAACCTGTAACTTTACCGATTTGATGACCAGTCCAATTTTCATAACAATGGTCGGAACACACACAGTCGTGCTCGAGTTGATCTCATGAGTATTTATGAAGTTCCCACGTCAATTTGATGTACACTTGTGTGGAGATGAGCTTCTATCTATATAGAATAATTGGTGGGGTTAGGTACTGCAACTGTAAGCGAGTACAGTTAATTTATATTCCATATTTATCATGTTTTTTTTTTCTGACACACACTTATCATGTTTTTTTAAAATAAAATAGCATTGTAAAATTGTGTAGATAGATTTTATAAATACCTCTAAATATATCCATTTGGTTCAACAACACTTATTACTAACTAACTAAGCCTATTACCCAACACAAACCAGCATACCAAGTGTAATTAAGATAGCAATGAATCCATCAGCTGTTCCTATTTCGACCAGTATTGAATATACTGAGAACAATATGAAATGGAAAAATATGAACTGAATCTTATTCAACACAATGTAGTTTTAGGGCTTTATACAAGACGTATTGAGCATTGAGTTTTCAGCTCACTAACTGCCTGCTAACAGCTCTAACTAATCACCTTAACAACTTTTGACTTTGACTTTGACTACACAGAAAATATTTACACTTTGACCCCTATACTATTCAACATTTCAATATTCCCCCCTCAAGATGGAGCTTCTTTGAATAACCTGTTTCTGAGAGATAACTTGCTGCACAGGTTATGAAATCTTGGTGCTGAGAGAGCTTTTGTGAACACATCTGTAGGCTGATCTTCAGAAGGAATGTGTCTGATATCAAGTTGCTTTGCAAGTACCTTTTCTCTTACAAAATGTACATCTACCTCTATATGCTTGGTCCTAGCATGAATAACAGGATTTGAGGCCAAGGCCGTAGCACTTTCATTGTCACACCAAATTACAGGACTATTAGAGACTGATATTCCCAATTCTTGAAGAAGGGACTTGAGCCACAAGACATCTGAAGTAGTATTTGCAAGAGATCTATATTCAGATTCTGCACTTCTTCTAGAAACTACACACTATTTCTTAGAACTCCATGTTATCAAATTTTGTCCCAGAAAAATGCAATGACCACCTGTAGATCTTCTATCATCAAGACAGCTTGCCCAATCAGCATCTGAGTAAGCATCAATACACAGCCTGGAAGCATCAATACATCTGAGCAAATGTTTGCAGGATACCCAATGTTTTTCAGTTGGTGCTTGCATGAATGAGATAATTTGTTAACAGCAAATGAAATGTCTGGCCTTGTCATGGTTAGGTATTGGAGGGCCCCAATTGTGCTCCTATAGAGAGTAGGTTGATTAAACAGAGGGCTGCCCTTGAGATGTAATTTTTGAGCAGGAACTAGAGGAGTAAGTTTGGATTTGCTGTTTTCAAGGCCAACTTTACATAAGAGCTCATAGGCATATTTGGTTTAATGTAATAGCAAACCAGCACTTGTTCTGACAACCTCTAACCCCAGAAAATAATTGACTTCTCCCAAGGTTTTCAATGCAAATTTCTGACCCAGGAGATGAATGATGTGAGTTACAGCACCTGAGTCTGTTCCTGTGATTAGAATATCATCTACATACACTAACACCACCAGTAATTTGTTGTTTGTTTTCTTATAGAATAGAGATGAGTCAGAGACAGAAACAGACATTCCTATAGAAAGTAGAAAGTTTTTGAGTTTAGTAAACCATGCTCTGGGAGCCTGTCTGAGCCCATATAGGGCTTTTGTCAATTTGCACACAGAAGTGGGATTCTTAGGATCAATGAACCCTTCTGGTTAGTTCATGTATACTTCTTCATGTAGATCCCCATGTAAAAAAGCATTATTAATGTCAATTTGCTGAATGGACAAGTTTGAGGAGACAGCCAGAGTCAGAATTAGCCTCACAGTGCTAGGTTTAATTACAGGGCTAAAGCTATCAAGAATACCAGTTGATGTATGTTGTTCAAAACCTCTGGCAACTAGCCTTGCTTTGTACCTTTCTACAGTACCATCAACCTTGTATTTTGTTCTGAAAACCCACTTGTTTGATATTACATGCATAGAAGTCTGGTAAGGAACCAATTTGCAGGTTTGGTTATCCATCAAGGCATTAAATTCTAGCTGCATTGCAGCTTTCCATCCTGGGCTAAGAAGTTCTTGGGATGCAGATAATGGTTCTAAAAGAGGTAGAGTAGATGTGACTGCATACAGGATTTTGGGTTTATGGATGCCATTTTTTGATCTTGTGACCATTTTATGTTTGGATTGTGATGGTGCAATTGATGCAGAAGGTGGTATATTGGTAGGACTATTTGACTGTGAGGAGTGATTTGAGTGGTTAGACTGTGGAGATGAGGTAGGAAGATGGACAGTGATATTTATACCATCAAGATTTGTGTGAGTTGTGTTTGATGGACTGGATGAAGATATTGGTGAGGGTGAGGGAGAAGTATGTGTGTTACTAAGAGTGGATTTTGGGTAAGGAAAAGGCATAGAGTATGTAGGTGAGGTCTGAGTAGGAGCAGGGAGTTTTGATGTAAATAGCTCAGTGTAAGGGAACTCAGACTCATTGAAATCTATTGTGGCTGCTATGTATAGTCTACCTGAATTGCTAAGACACTTGTAACCTTTGTGATTGGCACTGTAGCCAAGGAAGATACATTTTGATGATTTGTACATGAATTTATGAGCATTGTAGGGTCTAAGATAAGGATAGCAGTCACAACCAAAGACTTTCAGGAAGCTGTAATCAGGTACTTTATGAAATAAAGCTTGATGAGGGGAGAGGTTCTGAAGAACAGGAGTTGGTAGGAGGTTTATTATGTATGTTGCTGAAAAGAAGGCATCCCACCAGTATTTAAAGGGAAGAGAAGCCTGAGCTAAAAGAGATAACCCTACCTCAACAATATGTAGATGTTTTCTCTCAGCCTTATCATTTTGTTGGTGTGTATGTGGACAAGGATGTCTAAACTGAATACCTAATTGATTTAGAAAAGGAGCAAAAGTTCTGTATTCACCTCCCCAATCAGTTTGGAGGCATTTTATTTTTGTTTGGAACTGTCTTTCAACAAAAGCATTGAAATTTTGAAACACTTGAAAAGCTTGTGATTTTGTTTTTAGAGGGTAAATCCATGTGTATCTAGTGTAATCATCTACAAAATGGATGTAGTATCTATAACCATCATAGGATAAAACATGAGAAGGTCCCCAAATGTCAGAATGTAAAAGTTCAAAAGGAGTCGTTATTTTTGTAGGTTGAGAAACAAAGCTTTGTTGATGCGTTTTTCCAAGTTTACAGGCATGACAAAACAACACATCTTTCAAACAAGGAGAAATGTTCAATTGATGCAGTACATGAGACAATACATCTTTTGAGGGATGTCCTAATTTCTGATGCCACACATTGGCATTTTTTGAAACAGATAGAGCAACAGGGATTTTATTATAATTATTATATGATTTAGGAAACACCTTAGAACATGAAGAAGATGAAAGGTCTTTTGGCTTGGGTAGGTTGAATAGATCAAGTTGATACAGTCCATGGTTGAGCTTGCCCTCCAGCAAGACTTGATGAGTAGTTTTGTCCTTAACAAAGCAACAGTTATGATAAAACTCAATAAGGACATTGTTGCCTTTGGTGACTTGAGAGATGCTTAAAAGATTTTTTGTTATGTTTGGAACAAACAGAATATTTTTGAGTGATAATGTTTGAGAGTTGGTGAAGGTGTGAATGTGTCCTGTTCCTATTTTAGTTATGGGAAGAGAAGAACCATTACCTACAACAAGTCTTTCTTGTCCAAGATAGTCAGCTGAGTTTAGAGTGAGGTTGTTCATGTCAGCAGTAACATGATTTGTAGCTCCACTATCAAGGTACCAGTTGTCATCTGAAGTAGGTGCACCAGTGTGACTGTTTGTGCTGATATGGGCTTGTGGATTTGACATGGAGTTGTGTGAGAAACCAGTATCTGAGGAAGGTCCTAGGAAATTGACATCAAACCTCTTGAAGCATTTTAAGGCCACATGTCCAGTTTTGCCACATAACTGACATGTTGGTTTGTTGTTATTTGCTTTGTAGAATCTCCATTAGAGGATGTTCGTCGTCGTGCCGTAACATATCACCCAACCATTTGGGGAGACTATTTTCTTGCATATACTTCAGATGTTACGGTGAGATTATAATTCCCATCATGTAAATTTATTTTAATATTTTATTTTCTCTTAAATACTCAAATATGAACTTCCTATACGTAGTTTATTTTAATATATCTAAGTACGTACGTACATACGAGGTTTATTTTAGATATTACGCAATTTTGAGATCATTTTATGTTTAATTAAAGTAAAGTGGTCCAAGTTTTAAAATCTTCATATATGGTGCAGGATATCTCTGCAGCTGAGAAGCAGGAACTTGAAAAAAAAAAGGAAATGGTAACAAATTTGCTAACCCAAATACCAGATGATTCATTCCACAAGTTAGACCTCATAAATGCAATCCAACGCCTTGGAGTGGGTTATCATTTCGAAAAAGAAATTGATACATCCTTTCAAAACATACATGACAATTGCTAGAAATTCGATGCCCAAGACACTAATGATCTCCACGTTGTTGCTCTTCATTTTTGTTTGCTCAGACAACATGGTTACTATGTTCCATGCGGCAAGTATTCATAATTGTACTACATATAGTATCATTGTCTTCACATCAATATGCTATTGTTAAGTTTGCAATTCACTAATTTAGCACCAAAAGAGCTCATACCAACTGAGAAAGAAATTCTAAAACTTATAAACTAATGGCCTTTCTCACTTCTAGTTGGTATTATTCACTTATTACAAAACCAAAATAAAAGTAACTGATTTATCAATAAAACTTTCCCATGACTGCAGATGTGTTATTCAACAAATTCTTAGATCATCAAGGAAATTTTAAGGAATCATTGACGGCTGATATAAAAGGGATGTTGAGCTTGTACGAGGCAGCACATTTTGGAGTACAAGGGGAGGAGATTTTGGACAAAGCATTAGAGTTCTCATCCTCTAGCCTAATTAAGTCTTTTTCACTCCATGAAATGAGCAAATCTCTTTCGACGCACGTTAATGAAGCTCTCAAGATCCCAATACGCAAGAGTGTGAAGAGGTTGGCGACCACGAAGTTCATTTCAATGTACCAAGATGATGACTCGCACAATGAATTACTACTTAATTTCGCGAAATTGGACTTCAACATAGTACAAAAGATACATCAAAAAGAGTTGAGCGAAATTACAAGGTTAGCTTGTATAAATCTTGATATTACTATGTTTACTATATGGCAAGTCGATAATAAATGTATGATTTGATATCAATTCTCATATCATATGGCAAGTCGAAAATCAATGCAGGTGGTGGAAGGCTTTAGACTTTGCAAATAAATTGTCTTTTGCTARAGATAGATTGGTGGAATGCTACTTCTGGGTTATGGCGGTCTATTTTGAGCCCCAATTGGACGTTGCGAGAAGAATACTAACCAAAGTCATATACTTAACTTCCACTATCGATGACATCTACGATATCTATGGAACGCTTGATGAGCTCCAACTTTTCACTGATCTTATTCAAAGGTCGAATCCAAGTACTAGGTTTTTAAAGTTACCATATAATATTTTTCAAAAACTTAATTTGGTAATTTATATTTCATTTGCAATTAACTTCTTCTTCTACCRCCAGTTGGGATGATGATGATGACGCTTTAGAGCAATTGCCACCGTACATGAGAATATGCTACAAAGCCCTTTTAGATGTTTATGGTGAAATGGAAAGAGAAACGGGAAAAGTGGGCACATCATTCGGCGTCCATTATGCAAAGGAAGATGTAATTCATAAAATTACATGCTTTTAATTTTACTACTATGATTTGAGGTTTATATTTTTATCTACAGTGTGACCATGTTATTCATCCTTTGGTTTGTTTTTGTTTTCTTTATTTTTATTTTTAAATACGCAGATGAAAAAACTTGTGAGGGCATATATGGAGGAGGCAAAATGGTTTTATAGTAAATATATGCCAACAATGAAGGAGTACATGAAGGTGGCACTTCCATCTAGTGCCTATATGATGTTGTCGACAACGTCCTTGATTGGTATGGGAGGTTTAGTAACAAAGAAAGACTTTGATTGGGCTTCATGCGAACCACTAATTGTAAGAGCATCGGCGATAATTTGTAGGTTAATGGACGACTTGGTAGGATACGGGGTGAGAATTAGTATCCGTATTGTGTTTCATCTCATAATAATCAAATTAATAAAACATCATACTCAAATATTTAAAACTATTATTAGGACCTAAAATAGCATGTACTACTAATGTTGGTTATTCTAAAATACAGTATATAGGAAATGACTACGGTGCCATGACTACGGTGCCGTGAAGGCACCATGCCCCCCACCCCCTTGCATTTACATCAATTCATTTACCAATATTTGTAACTAATCTTTAATTTTGTTTGTGATTAAGTAAAGAATGGTTCCCTCACGACACCTTAGAAGGTCCCCAATATATATACGTATGTTTTCTAACTTTGTTTTGGTTTTATTTTACACAGTTTGAAACGAAATTGTTGGCAGTGCACTGTTTCATGAATCAATATGGTGTATCAAAGATGGATGCCTTTGCTGACCTTGAAGGACAAATCAAGATTGCGTGGAAAGATATAAATCGTGAATGCCTTCGACCAACGATAGTCCCTTTGCGGGTCATAATGAACGTTGTCAATCTTGCTTGTCTAATAAATCTTGTGTACATGGAAGAAGATGGGTATACCAATCTGAAAGCTAAGGTTAAAGACTGCATAAAACATGTACTGATTAGGCCGATGAAAATATGATGGCCAAGGTGACTTCACTGTCTTAGCCGTAGAAGTTTCATGCAAAATGTCGATGAAAACCGTTATGCTTTAGGAATCGAGGCTCTATAGTTATAGGTTTATCAATAATCTTGCCATCTATTTTAATCTATTTTACATTATTGATAAAAAATAATGCAGAGAATAAATTGTTATTATATTGATCATTGTGGCTGAATACGTACACCATTGTGTTTAGGGTTACAACGACTACTACTATTTATATGAACCATAGAAAAATCTAGTAACCCTAGCATACTTGGCTATGGTGGTGCAACAACTGTTATACTATTTACAATCTGGCACTCTGAATTTATCTATTGTGGTTCGGTCATGAGATCGGCTACGTTTATTCTAACAACCCTCCTCAACTCGAGCGAGCCTTTTGAGAAAACATTCATTTTGTTTCTCAAGCTAGAAAGTAGTTGTCCACTTAATGGTTTTGTTAATATGTCTGCAATCTGGACAATCTGGAATATGTTGCACAATTATGTCTTTGTTGATCACTCTATCCTCACAAAATGCGGGTCCAAATCGATATGATCGGTTATAGGATGATACACATGATTATGAGACAAGGAGCGTTCTCTTAAATTATTTGTACATGTGGTGCTTGGTTTGTCTGTGCTGATGCCTAATTCCTTCAACAAATGTTGTATCCAAATGACATCACGTGTGATATTTTCTATGCTCATATACTCTATTCATGTCGAAGATCCTAAAACAGTTGGTTGTTTCTTCAAGCTCCAAGATATCAAATTCTTTCTTAGATAAACACAATTTCCAGAATTTGACCTCATATAATCAATGTTTAACGCCATATCTGTATCAGAAAAAGCTCTAATGTTCATAGAAGAGTCTGCTGAGAAGTGAAGTCCATAATCCAATGTGCCAGCTAAGTAACTTGATATCTTTTTTACAGCCTTCCATTAAGTATTTAGAGGATTTCTCATGTATAGATTGACTTTGTTGACACTATGACATATATTGGGTCTAGTGATTGTAGCATACTGAAGAGATCTAATATTTTTTCTATAAAAATTCCTTACATTCCAACTTTATTCAGAAGCTCTTTGATATGTTTTTCCTGTGATAAGAAAAGATCTTTCTTGGTGTAATGTTCTTCCAGACCTAAAAAGTAGTGAAATGAACAAGATCATTTAAAGAAAACTTTACATTCATATTATTAATGAGTTGTTGAATTCAGCATTTGAGGTTCCTGTGATAAGAATATCATCATAATATGTCAGAATCAATAACAAAGATCCTTATTTCTTTCTATATGATAAAGAAACATCAACTTTAGAGATGGAGAAACCAAAAGACTACAATACTTTGAATAATTTTGAAATCCAGGCTCTTGATGCCTGCTTGAGGCCATACATGGATCTATTGAGTTTACAAACCAATCGTAAACCAGCAGAAGAATGTTTTTCAAAAACTAGAATCTTTTACATTTAGAGTGTTGTGTCCACATCTCCACGCAGAAAGGAATTATCAATATCTAGTTATCTGATTGTTCAGGAATTTGAGAGAGCTAGAGATAGCATAAGTCTGATGGTTGCAGGTTTCACCACATGACTGAGAATTTATGTATAATCAATGCCAGAATGCTGAATGAATCCTCTAGTAGCTAATCTAGCCTTGTGTTTCGCAATAAGTTCATTAGAACTTCTATTGATCTTGAAAATACACTTTCAACTGATAAAAATAGTATTTGGAGGTAGGGGGATCAAATTCCAGGCATGATTAGATATAAGGGCATTATATTCACTACACATTGCTTCTTTCCACTCTGGCTCAATAAGGCTTTTTGTATGAATCGAGGTTCTTCTGATATCCCCTTTAGAACAACAACATAAGTTCTTATTCTTCTATTGCCTGTCGTAGACCTTGTGACCATATGATATCCACCTATAGATTGATTAGTAGCAACAAGAACATGTTGAAGAATATCATCAATTAAGAAATCTACAGTTATAGTTTCACTAGAATTATCAGTGCCACATGGATTCAGAACAGGTGAGTGATTTGAAGGTGAGGATGAAGAATATGATGATTCATGTGATGGTGATGAGGGGGAAGAGGTATGAGTTTGTGCATGAGATTGTGTGTGTGAACTTAAGGTGGTTTTGGATGAAGAGGAGGTAGAAGAAATAGGTAAGGTTGAGATTTAATTTTTGGATATTATGTGTATGGATGACTAGAACCAATAAGTAGGCTATAACTGATTAGAAGATGATGATATGTTTGAAAAAGGAAAAACACTTTCACCAAACACAACATGTCTTGAACAATGACTTTGTGATTGGGTAAAATAATCTTATAGCTCTTATACTAAGAGTTTATCCAAAAAAGATATTGGCTATAGTCTTAAAATGAAGCTTGTTGTTGTTATAGGCTCTCATATAAGGATACAAAGATAGTTAAACACCTTAAAGGATCTATAATCTTGTTTTTGTCTTGAAGTGAGTTCCAAAAGAGTTTTATAGGAAACGAGCTTAGTAGGTGTTATGCTGATTAGAAAAGTGGTAGTAGAGAAAGAGCCATCCTAATATCTGGATGTAAATTATATTTAGTTAAAAGACACAATGCGGTTTCAATGATGTGTCTATTCTTCCATTTTTTCTCAGGTGTGTAAGGACAAGACAATCTATGAAATATACTATTATCAGAAAAACATTTTTTAAGAGGTTTATATTCAGTTCCAGCATCACTTTAAACCATTTTGATTTTTCTATTGAACTGAGTCTCAACAAGAGCTTTAAAACAAATGAATGCTTAAGTGGTATCAGATCTGTTTTTGAGAAAATAAAACCAAGTGAATCTTGAATAGTGATCAATAAAAAGACATATAATATGAATATCCATTCATATAGATTTCTCAAGTGAAGGTCCCGATAAGTCAGTGTTTATAATACCTAACAAAATATGATGATCACTTTGAGATGTGGAACAAGGTAGTTTGTGACTTTTTCCTTGCAAACCATGAGAGGAAACTGAACTTTCATTCTTATTAGAAAAAGGAACATTACAAATTTGCAGAGCCATTTTAAAAACATCAAAGTGTATAGCCTGGTCTAGTATGCCACAATTCGAGATTGATCTTATTTAAATTTCTAAAGTACTAACACCAGGACTGGGAATGAACTAACAAGGCTTGAGGAGGGTAGGATGATGACTCTTGGTGGAGCTAGCTAATAGAATGGTATAAAGGTCACTAATAGGAGGGTTAATCCATGTTTGTGTCTAACATATATCGATTTGATTTACAATAATGATTGGTTAATTGAAAAGATTTTACATTCGAGTATGATTCTTTTATTATTTTTATGTTTGTAACTCATCGTTGCATAATCGATTTACAGTCTTTTGTGTTTCTAAAGTTATGATCAATTGATAATCTTTTATAACTACTAGCTTTGATAAATCATAATTTGAGAGATGTGTATTATCAATTATGCTTTCAAACACGAGACACTTTAATCAACAAGACCTGGAGGTTTGAGATTAATAGTGAAGTCGTACAAATCTTTAAAACCTTTTAAATTTGTAAAGTTGTACAAATCTTTAAAACCTTATAGAGTTGTAAAGTTGCATAAATCTTTAAAACCTTTAGGAGTTCTAAGTGTGATATTGACAATGCAACTCACATTTAGAATCCACGGTTTAAACTCTTAGAGAGAAGGCTTAATTTTTTTTGGATTGAATATATAATTGAATCATAACAATACTCGAATTATTAAACACAATAGATATTGATAGTTCATTGAAATCCCGAACCCCGTAATACCTTCATCTCACTTGTAAAACTCTATTTTTTACTTTTGTTCTTGATCAATTAGTTTAGATAGTTTATTTTATGCCGATAGTTTATAAAGTAAAAACCGAGATTTTCTTTATATTCATTTAAATAAAATAATTACTTAATAACGATACTTGACAATTTTTGAGATTTGGTCCTTGTGAAAATCGAACTTGCTCGCCGTATACTACATATACTGTACGCTTGCGGCTAAATAGAGTATATTAATTAATAATATTTTATAACTCGATCAAATCCCTGTTAAAAATCGGGATCGATCAAGTTGCAATAAAAAACTAAGTAGAAAGAAGGTGGTGTTGCAATAGACGAGGTTGATGATCATGACTAGGAGAAGGAAGCGGGTGTTCCTTCAATTGCAGATGGATGTAACTTCATTAATGAGGTCAAGAGCGTGATCGGATAATTGATTTGTAAATATTTATGCAAGTTTTTCATATATTTTTTAATCTTGTTTTGTGTACATTGGTTGGGTTTGATTCATGTTTTGTCTTGTTTTTCTTTATCGTGTATTTTTGTAGGTTTTGTCTTCTTTTTAGTATTTTTCATATCTTTTTTACATATTTTTGTAGATTTTTTATTTATTTTATTTTTATTGGTTTTAGGACTGTCGAGCGGGCCCGAGCGCGTTCCCAAGTATCATAGCTAGCTCGATTTGACAAAAACACAACCCGATCCCACAAAGCATAGCCGTCAATCGATGCCCAATCGACGCGCCCCATTTCGCATGCGTCAACTGCATATGTCTACTAACTGGCCGAGGATCACCCACCACCGTCGATCATTACCTGGTCGATGGCCAATTAACATACCCCCTTTTTCCACCATCGACCAGCACCGTCTGTTGACAGCCGAGACACCGTCGATCAACGACTGATTAACAGCAGTCGACGGAAGTTTCGGCCATTGTTGACAAACTTAACCTTTTTTTCTCCACTTTCACTCTATATAAACCCACATACCTAATTGCAATAACAGAGCCTTTTAGGGTTTGGGATCCTTATCTTCTTTTTACCATTTTCGCCTTCAAACATAAATAATCCTAGTTAGCGTAAATCCATTGTTAGCTTAGCTTGTAGAACTTTAAGTTAGTACTTACTTAGCTTAATTTGTAGTGTGGAGAAGTTTAATGTACTTAGTGAAGCATTTACTCTTTTGTCTTTCAAAACTTTAAGAACCTTTCTACTTAGGATAATTTGTAATTGTTGTTCTCTTACATTTTTTTGTAAGTTTTATTAATCATTGAAGCTCTTTAATTTTTTATGTATGGTTTGTAGTTGGAGTATTTTAATCTTTTATTGTGTTGTTGATGAACTTCTTAATTTTCTCCATTATTGTGTTTTTGTTTCTTTAAAAAAAAAATCCCCTTTGGCTTGGTTTAGATAGTTGGTAGTGAAGAGAAAGTGGGTTTGGCCAAATTTTTATTTGTAGTTGACTTGTAGTATAGAATAACTTTTTAGGTTAGTAGATGTGTAATATTAGCTTATCTAACTTCTTTAAGAGTTGTTCAGAGTAATTTTCCCTCCAATGCTTGTGTTAGTTTATTTGTGCTTTTAGTTAATAGTTAGTGATTTAACTAATTTAGACTATGGATTCACTCATTCGGTTAATAATCTTCAAACTCAGTCTTAGTTATTGTTAAAGCATTTCATGATATTATTAATTGGTCTAAGGTCTAATGAGTTTAGAACCACCGATCGGCAATTATCGATTGTTTAATTGAGAATCGGGATTGACAATCCTGGTTTACAGATTAAGTGTTCGATAAATTGTCAGTTGATCGTGGAGACGAGTTTAGAACCCTAAACCCTCATTTTACTGATCCTTTCAATGTTCTGATTTCATTTCTCGTCATTTAAATTATCGTCTTAGTTGCTTGAAAATCAAAACCAAAAATTTGATCGCGTGTTTAGCTCAATTTCTTCTTTTATTTCTCTTTCGTAATTCAAACACAAAAATCACTTCTAATTAGTTTTACTCGTGAGATTCGACTTGAGTCACCTCACCTTATTACGATCGACCTCTTTCTCTTACGCACGTGATCCTCAAAATGTTTGTAGAGATAGTGCTTTTGAGTTCACTTCAATAATAGATAAGATATTCTTTTAGAGTAAAATACTCTCTCCGTTCCGTTCTATTTGTCGCAATTTGAAAAAAGAAATTGTCCCTTTCTATCTGTTGCATTTATATTTTTAAAATATAATCATTGTTACTTTTTACTTTTCTATAAGAATTAAATGTTACTTTACTAATTTTACCCCTACTTTTATTAGTTCACACTTGAATTATTTTAAATAATAAGATATTATGGTCATTTAATACCTATAATTATAACACGGGTTAGATATTTATAAAAAATCAATACTTTTGAATAAAAAATCAATATATCATAATTCAAAAACCAATATATTATAGTATCGGGTCAAATGACCAATCGAATCATAACCCGTCAATCTGACCTAACACAAATATATATATTTTTTTTTAATATCCATAAAATGGTCAATTGCTGACCAATAAAACGGGACACAAATAGTATAAATTATGTATTCCATATCACAGCAACCAAGAATAAAAGAAAGAAAAAGAAAAGCGGTCTTAGCGATATGGTTACAACTTTGGCCTACTTTTTAGACGTCTCCTACTTGCTATCAATCAAACTGAAGTTTGTTTGGAAGATTCAATTATTCCCCGGAATATTACTTCCTACTCACAATCTAATGAGTAATAATAAGCAAGTAGGAGACTCGTATTAGTATACAAGACTTTCTTTGACCCCAAACCGCCATCTCTCGATATAAAAACAAAATCAATGGCTTGATATTATCCACCTCGACATTATTATCAAAACTCAATGTCTATCTCTCAAATCCTATATACTATTATTATTTGTATACAATTCATGTTCCAAAGCATATATATAATATAGGAAATGACTAAAATTATATCAACATAAAAGATAAGACAAACATTATATTCACAAACACTTCCAAATCGCAATCTCCATCCTCCCAACGAAAGGGGAGGAAAAATAAAAGAAAAGGAGAGAGAGATTTAGATAAAATACTCGTTCTCTTTCAATCCCACGTGACGAAGTAAAAGGCAACCGGGAAAGATGTCGAAAAGCTATAACCCGGTTCCATCCGAACAGGACCTCCTGTCGCCTCTGCTCGGACCGGAGGCGACGGTCTCTTACAAGCCCGAGCCGGTTGAGAGATTATGCATAGACGATATGCTGACCAAGTACTGCGGCGAGTTCGGGAGGTGGCAGCTCAAGCACTTTATACTAACAAGCATGGCGTGGGCGCTCGAGGCATTCCACACCATGGTCGTGATTTTCGCCGACCAAGAGCCGGCGTGGCGGTGCTCGGGAGCCGGATGCTCGACCGGAGTTAAGAGCGTGTGCCAGCTTGAACCGGGTTCGTGGGAGTGGATCGGTGGACCGGGGAGGTCCACGGTGGCAGAGTTCGGTTTGATATGCTCGGAGAAATATAAGGTGGGGTTGGTACAGGCCTTGTTTTTCGCCGGCTGCATGATTGGTTAGTTTTTTTTTTTTGTTCTTTTCTCTCCTTATTTAATTATCTAAAATGCGGGTCACCGATTATTCAACTTTTCCAAGTAAAAAAGGATCAATTGATTGTGTTCTTTAACGGTGTATAATTACTGATTGGAAGAAGCCTAGTTTTATTAACTACTTAATGCGTACTCCCTCACTTTTAATATACTTAGACACTCAATTTTGTTGTAAATTAATATTGATTTTACAACTTTTTATCATTTGATTTCAGTTTTATTCTAATTTATTTTAAAAAATATAAATAAATTTATGATAGTAAGATAATGAAGGGAAATAATAAAATGAATTAAATAGTAATATCATTAATTAATTGAGGGTATATTAGTTAAATATGTATATTTTTTAATTTTAAATAAAAAAATTTAAAACGAAAATTAAAAAGAGACAGAAGGAGTACTAAATATTCTATCAACATAATACGAGAAAATGTGGGAGAAGAGCTAAAATATTGTTTATTTCGATATTGTTTTTAAATAAAATTTGAAATTTTATCGTATAATTTTCATATTAATTTAACTAAAGGGTTGAAGAACAAGAGACGAACAATATATTAACAAGAAATAGATAAAAGACAAGATTCTAAGTATATGTGAAAATATACTCAGCACACATTTTGGATCGCAACAGCTAATATTAGTAATGGTATAATAACAGCCAAACACGTCTTTGGCTTTGTCAAAATTGAGCGAAACGTGATATGCCCGACAAGTGAGAGGACCATAAGTCTTTGGAAATAACAAGGATACCTTACGAAAACCTTTTTAATTAAAGCTTAGGATTTGACGGATGAAAAATAATATAGACATGGAGTAAAGTCAGATTTGGATAGCCTCCATGTTTGTTTTCTGATAAAGCATATCAATGGACATATAATAATTATAAAGTTTATTTGATTATTGATTTATTTGCTTTTTAACGTTTTCCATCCAAAGCTTATCCGGACCCAGTAATTTCACGTTTTGCTTTTTCCTTCTTCTTTTTTTTTTTTTCCTGACATATCATATTTATATCATTAGCTTACTTTTTCACGTGCTTTTGTTCTGTTTTGCTCAGTTCGTGCTCTCTACGCATGCTAAAGAATTAGACTAACAAATGTTAAGTTAGGCCTCGTATTATATTTTCTTTTTCAGAAATTATATTACACGGACTAAAACCAAATCAAGTAAATATAATCATTGAGTATCTTTAATTGCAATTTTGATCCCCTAAGTATTAATGTTACGTATTTAGTCCTGTATGTATAGCATTAACTGCATTAATATGGTCTCACAAAATTGTGTCAATTTGGTCCCACAAATTCTAAATTTGCACGATTTTCATCGGATTTTGTCCAGGTGCCGGAGTATTTGGTCACCTCTCAGACTCGAAACTAGGACGTAAAGGCTCTCTATTAGTCGTCTGCATCTTAAACGCCATCTTCGGTTGTCTAACGTCACTCTCCCCAAACTACTTCACCTACGCCCTCCTCCGCCTCCTTACCGGCTTCAGCACCGGCGGCGTCGGCCTCTGCGCCTTCGTCCTCGCCACCGAGCCCGTCGGGCCCACCAAGCGCGGCCTCGCTGGCATGTCCACATTCTACTTCTTCTCCGGCGGCATAGCCGCCCTCTCCGGCATATCCTACTTCTTCACATCCTGGCGAACCCTCTACATAGCCACCTCGGTCCCGTCGATCCTCTTCCTCCTCCTCATCCTCCCCTTCGTCTCCGAGTCGCCACGGTGGTACCTCATTAGGGGTAAAACCGTCTGCGCGATGAAAATCTTGCGAGAAATCGCTACACAAAATCACAAGCATCTCCCCGAAAACGTCACACTCGCCCTAGACGAAGACGCGAACAGCGTTTCAGATAAGGTCTGTGATAAATCGGAGCAAGAGGCCGTAACGGGATCGTTGATCGATGTGCTCCGATGCCCGTTGACACGTGTCCGTTTGTTTCTAGCCGTCGCGATTAACTTCTTCTGCTCGATCGTCTACTACGGCTTGAGCCTAAACGTGGTCAACCTTGGGACCAATCTCCACCTCAATGTTTTCCTCAATTCGGTGGCCGAGATGCCGGCGTTTCTGTTAACGGCGCTTTTGTTGGATAGGTTTGGTAGAAAGCCGTTGAGCATCGGGACGCAGTGGTTTAGCGGGGCGTTTTGTGTCGTCGGGTTTTGTATGAAGGGTTATGGGGTTTGGAAGACGGTGAGGATGGTTTGTGGTGTCTTGGGGATATTTGGGATGGCGGCGACGTATAACTTGTTGTTTATATACACGGTGGAGTTGTTTCCGACGGTGGTGAGGAACGCGGCGTTGGGGTCGGCGACGCAGGCAGCGCAGATGGGGGCAATACTGGCGCCGTTGATAGTGGTGTTGGGGGAACGGATACCGTTTGTGGTGTTTGGGGCGTGTGGGATAGCGGGTGGAGTGCTAGCGTTTATGCTGCCGGAGACTTTGAATAGGCCGTTGTATGATACGATGGCGGGGATGGAAGAGGGGGAAAGCGAGTTGGCTTAGTGAATGAAGATGGGGTATTTTGTGGTGTTGTTGTTGTGGTTGCTATGCTTTAGTTTTTGGCAATATAGTTGATAAAATGTCGTTTAGGAACCCATATGAAAGCGCAGTTTGTTTAGGTGACTTGGTTCGTGAAAGGGAGGTTGGTTGGATAATGATATATGAACTTCATTTTATTATTTTTTATTTTTTATTTTCTAGTTGTCTTTCTTGTCTTTGTTTGTTGCTTTTTTTTTTTTTTTTTTTCCATTTATGGGGTGAGGCACATCTGGATTTGTGTTCGTATGAGTTGTGAGTTGTCTTCTTGTCAGAACTCAGTGGCTTCAGCGTGGTCATTCTAGCATCGACAACTGTAAAATTAAGAGTTTTTCTCATCTAGGAATTGTTTAATCATAAGAGTTTTTTTTTTTTTTTGGGAAGACAGAGAAAAGATTGTTCTGTTATTCATAATGAATCAAAATTTGTGACGAGTCCGTTTTCATGTTTTGTATTTAAGTAGTTATTGTGTGAAATCAGTCTTATATTATTATAACTATAGTACATCTGAACGTCTCCTACTCATACGACCGGTAATTTATTAGATGGATTCAAATTCGGTTTGCAAGGTGTATCCGTTATCACTTACTCACGCACATTATGTTGGGAATTTTGGATTTGAAAAGTTATTTTTGGTAATTTTTGTCCAATATTACTTACTCACTCACATTATATAGCTTGTAATTAGGGTTTTGATCAATTATCTGCCTAGTTCTCGTTCGTCAGGTTGACTGGGTTGTCTGCTCTGCCCAACTCTGTTCGTCATTGTATCTTGGGAGATTCGTTGCCATAAAACCGTGAGCACTGAGTACGGGGCAAAAGAATCTTAAGGAAAGAGTTCGCTCGTCTCGATAATTTTCTTATTTCCATTTTGATTGTTTTTGTTTTCTGTTTTCTGGTTTCCGTTAGTTTGATTATTCCCCCATTGTTCCCAATTTTATTGTTGTATTCCCGATAGCTTAAGAATATTTTTCTGTAATTGAACTAATGGATACCATGTACATCTGCACTGAACAATACGACGCTGCCCGCTTCATCCAACGCAATTACACCCCCGTTGACGAGTTCAACCATACCTGCTCAAACGAACTCCACCACGCCATCAACTGGTTCTGGTTTTTCTGCACCCATCACTAGCGCACCCACGATGTCTGCATCTTATACATTTGGATCTGATTCAGGTTCTATTCCCTTTGACTCTGCGATACCTGACTTTGTTGCTGCTCATGCTGAACGTCCTGAAAAGTTTAATGGCAGTAACTTTAAGACTTGACAACAAAATATGGCCTTTTACTTAACAACTTTAAATCTGTCTCGGTTCTTGGTCGAGGTTGCACCTGTTGTGAGTGCTAACGATACGAGATTTAGTCGTAGAGTCGCTCTTGATGCGTGGACAAAGGGGGACTATCTCTGCAGACATTATATCCTGAATGGATTAGACAATGCGATATATGTGGTGTATAGTTCGGTCAAAAGTACTGCTAAGGAACTCTTGTTATCCTTAGAAAATAAGTACAAGATCGATGACGCCGACACTTAAAATTTTATTGTCGGGCGATTTTTGGAGTTCGTCATGGTAGACTCTAAAACTGTGATGAGTCAACTCCAAGAGTTGCAATTGATATTTCAAAGTATACAGTCTGAAGGTATGCACGTTTGTGAAAACTTCCAAGAGGCTACTATTGTTGAAAAGTTGCCGCCCAGTGAATCAAACTTTTTACACTTACTTTTATTAAAATAAAAGTTCATCTGCAAGAGAACGGAGCAATTGTAAGTGGGAAGTTTGACTCGAGTCGAGTCTCTCGAGAAAGACTAATCGCAGGTAATTCTCGTGTTTGATTCACGAATAAGAAAATAAGAAAAAATCTATGCTGAACACTCGATCAAGTTTTGGTTTGAAAAGTTGCAATATCTAAGACGGTGATTTAAACGACGAGCAATGAAATCAAAAACTTTTGAAAGGATAATAAAACGGGGGTCTAGGGCTCTAGAATCGTCTCCACGATCAATTGGCATTTAATCGAACACTTAACCTACGAGTTGGGGTTGTCAATCCCAATTTGTAGATTAAACACCCAACAATCCCAATTGATGGTTCTAAATGATTCTAGGCACTAGACCCATGAATTCTAAACACAACTCATCAAGAAACTCAGCAATTCAAATTCAACGCAAACATGAACATGATTCAACAAAAAGATTGGAAGAACGCAACAATGGAGAATGGACTTTGAAGAACAACAATTAT
Source organism: Phtheirospermum japonicum (assembly GCA_014905375.1). Classification (NCBI taxonomy): domain Eukaryota; kingdom Viridiplantae; phylum Streptophyta; class Magnoliopsida; order Lamiales; family Orobanchaceae; genus Phtheirospermum; species Phtheirospermum japonicum. The sequence goes on from BMAC01000213.1 coordinate 443,994, forward strand.
AATCATATGACTTTCTAACAATTATATAACATGAAATCATTAAAAATGCAAGAAAAACAATCACGAATCTAGAACATCACAATCCCAAAAGAAAACTCATAATCAAACATACAAGAAATTGGATTAATAAAAGAAAGGGAAATGAAAGCTTACTAATTATCAAATGTGGATTTCATCATTTGAAAGAGAAATTAAACGAATTAAAATAAAGTTTACGTCCAAAACCCGAGCGATGCTTAACAATCTAAAATTTACTAAAAGTTAAAAAAATATAATTTGAATAAAGAAAGTGAAAAGAATTGAAGGAAAATGAAGATCATTCTTGGGCTTGTCAAACCCTAAGAAGTTCAAGACTTTTTTATTCTGAGAAGTGAAATATATATATATATATATATATATATATATAGTGGTGAAATAGTCCTTTTGCCCAAAATGGCCAAAAATGGCCTGACCACCGATACTGAAAAATAGCCCCGTCGATGGCACATCGACGGGGTGCATCGATCGACAGTGGCTGGAATGCCTTGGCAGGTTAATCGACAGGGGCTTTCGATGTGGGCGAGAGACGTGCATTGGCGCTGCGTCGATAACGCATCGATTTCTGGTCGACCGACGTCATTTTTCTGAGTCCTTGTCCGGTTTCTCGTCGTTACAAACTGGTCGTAACTCACGCAAATTTGCGTGGCTCCACTCGAAAAACTGAAACAGACAAGAAGACAAAAATAGAATAAAAACTTACAAAAGACGAGAGAAAAAGTGTTAAACGGGATAAAAATGACACGGCCTACAAAAAGACTAAAAGAAAGAAAAACGGGAGAAAAATACGACCTAAAACCCACTATAACACACAAAAAAAAAAACAGAAAAACACACGAGAATCACACACAAATATGTACAAATCACCAAGCTGGAGAGATTTCAAGAACTATTTGAAACATAAGTGAAAGCAAATGACTTTGGAAAATTTGATTGTCAAATTGTGCGTCGAGGAAGGTAATCGACAATCCGCTGCTAAGTATGGTTAGACCTTAATGATGGAGGCAAATGCTCACTTGACTGAGTCTGATTTTGGAAAGAAACGAAAGCACCAAGGCCATGGCAAAGGCAAAACGAATCAGATGAATCAAAAGAAAGCCAAGAGATTTTGAAGGCAACTGTCATAACTGTGGCAAGCCTGGGCATATGAAGAAGGATTGCCGAAAACCGCGCAAGGAGAGTCAAAATGTTGCTAACGTCGTTATTAAAGGTATGTCTGAGTCAGATCTTTGTGCAGTGGTGATGGAAGTTAATCTCGTAGATAATCAAAGAGAGTGGTTTATTGATACTGGAGCTACTTGTCATGTATGCTCTAATCGGGATATGTTTTTCAATTATACCCCTATTTTTTAAAGAAACCTCCATATGAGTAACTCGTCTACTGCTGAAGTTGCTAGAGTTGGAACAGTGCTGCTGAAGATGACGTTCGGTGTAGAGCTGACTTTGAGGGATGTGCTGCATGTTCCTGATATTAGGAAAAATCTCGTCTCTGGGTCCCTACTTGTCCATCATGGGTTTAAACTAGTGTTTGAGTCTAGTCAGTTTGTGCTTACTAAGAGTGGAAAGTTCCTTGCTAAAGGTCACCTTGAGAAGGGACTGTTTAAATTGAATGTAACAGTCAAACGTCCAGTTATTAATAATGAAGTTATTGCTTCTTCGTATATTGTTGAGTTATGTGATTTGTGGCATGTTAGACTTGGACACGTTAACATTAAATCGATAAAGAAACTATTAAGTATGAATTTGCTAGATAACGTGAAGTTTGACCTAAAACACGAGTGTGAGATTTGTGTCGAAGCAAAAATGGTATGAACATCTTTCCATTCGGTGCAAAGAAGTTCTGCTCCTCTAGAGTTGATTCGTACTGATATTTGTGAATTGTGGGGGTGCTTAGCTAAGGTAAGGGTACCAGAACCAAAGCAAGTGAAGATAGGACCAAAAACCATTGATTGTATCTTCATAGGTTATGCACACAATAACACTGCATGTAGATTCCTAGTACACAAGTCTGAGATACTTGATGTGACTGAAGGAACAACCACTGAATCAAGGAATGCAATGTTCTTTGAGCATATATATCCTTGCAAAGGAAATAGCGAGAACTCTAATAAGAGACCTCGTGACGCTGAAGATGAAGACACACCTCTTGCGGTTCAAGATGCATCACAATATGGTGCTGATGATGAACCAAGGCGAAGTAAGACGACTAGGACTGTAAAGTCGTTTGATCCGGAGTTTATGATCTATATGTCAGACGATGAACCTTGTACTATTCGATAAGCTTTGTCTAGTCCTGATGCTCCTAATTGGAAGGAAGCCATCAATGATGAAATTGATTCTATCATGTAGAATCATACATGGGAATTGGGTAATCTTCCTCATGTTAGTAAAACTCTAGGATGCAAGTGGGTCCTAAGGAGGAAGTATAAAGCGGATGGCTCAATCGATAAATATAAAGCTAGACTGGTGGCTAAAGGCTTTAAACAAAGAGAAGGATATGACTTCTTTGATACGTACTCACCAGTAACGAGAATCACTTCTATTAGGGTGATTTTGGCGATTGTCGCGCTTCACAATCTTGAAATCCACCAAATGGATGTGAAAATAACATTTTGAATGGTGAATTAGATGAAGATATTTACATGGAACAACCGGAAGGTTTTGTTATTCTTGATCAAGAGAATAAGGTGTGTAGACTTGTTAAATCGCTGTATGGATTGATATAAGCACAAAAGCAATGGAATCTCAAGTTTGATACTATGATGATGACCAATGGCTTTCGTATTAATGAATGCGATAAATTTGTATATGTAAAGAACACACTTAACTCTTTTGTCATTGGTTGTCTTTACGTTGATGACATGTTAATTTTGAGTAACTCTCGTGATGTGATCACAAGTACAAATAACATGTTAAAAGACAAATTTGGTATAAAGGATATGGGGTTAGCCGGTGTGATTCTTGGGATCAAGATCATAAGGAATTCAAACGGCATAGTTCTTTCTCAATCTCACTATGTAGAAAACATACTAAAGAAATTTAATGTGTTTGATAGTGAAACGGCTAAGACTCCATTCGACGATAACCTTCGTTTGGTGAAAAACCAGGGTGATCCAGGGACTAAACTGGAATATGATAGGATAATTGGAAGTCTCATGTACCTTTCTAATTTTACAAGACCGGATATAGTTTATTCAGTGAACAAACTAAGTAGGTTCACAAGTAATCCGAGCAGTGATCACTGGAAAGGGTTAATAAAAGTATTTCGATACTTGAGATATACCCAGAGTTACGGGCTACATTATATGAGATATCCAGAAGTTCTAGAGGGGTATTGTGATGTCAACTAAATATCGGATTCTAAGGATTCACACTCCACAAGTGGGTATGTCTTTATCATCGGTGGGGGTGTTGTCTTGGAGGTCCACCAAGCAAACGTGCATAGCCCGCTCCTCCATGGAATCAGAGTTCATAGTTGTGGATAAATCTGGTGAAGAGGCTGAATGGCTTTGAGATCTTCTCGAAGATATTCCATGTTGGAGGTCGGTATCACCGATTATGATACACTGCGATAATCCAGCTGCTATCGCAAGGGCTTATAGTGAAATGTATAACGGTAAATCGTGACATATTCATCGGAGGCATAATACCGTTAGAGAGTTGATCATAAGAGTTATAATTCTCATTGACTATGTTAAGTCAAAGGAAAATTTAGCAGATTCGTTTACAAAGAGTATAAGTCGAGATCAATTATATACATTGCTAGAGGGAATGGGAGTAAAATCCAAAGCAAAGAACGGTCTTTAGTGGATACCCAACCATGATGACTGGAGATCCCAAGAACTTGGTTCGAAGGGACAACCAAACTTTAGATTGTTCTAGTTTGAACACTTGGTACCTAGCCATGAGCTAAACCCATCCTTAGAGAGCATATCCAAGTTATTTTCCTGATGAAAGTGGTAAGGGTAAGTCTTATAGTATCCTTGAAGGACAGAGGCGCTGAATTGAAGAACTAATAGTAGCCTATAATGGTTATTACCGCTACCTTACCGTTAACGCTTCCATGACGAATCGATATTTTGATTGTGTTGCGGTTGGGATTGTGATTATGTTAATAATTATAAACTAGATCTAATGGGTCTAGAGCCTATACTCGTTGTGAACCATCAATTGGGGATTCCCAAGTGATCGTGGAGACGAATCAAAACTCTAAAACCCTAGTTTTCTTAATTTTTTTAAAAATCAATTAATTTATAAATAAACTCTAGATCCAGTTTCTCTTAGTTAAATTAATCTTAGGTTTTTAGATAATTAATTCTTAGTTTAAATAATCTCTAAATTTAATTTATTAGGTTAATCTTTAGATTTATTGCTCTTAGTTTAATTAATTTTTTAGTTCTTAAAATTCTCAAACAAAACCCCAACCGTGTGTTATTTTTTTTATTTTCTTATTCGTGAACAACAAACACAAAATGAACTTCCGAGCCTAGTTTTCCTTGAGAGACGATTCGGTTCAACTTACCAACCTACACGCGATCCCGTACTCTTGCGGGCGAGCTTTTAAAAATTTGACAAATATTTATAAAGTAGGTACACAAAAGTTCGAATCATTAGGGATTGATTTTGAGCATTGAAATTCATGTTGGCTTTCAATGCATTTCCAGCGTTCAAGAGCCTACTTGAAAATTATATTATAAAACTTACTCAAACTGGTGGTTTTTTGGGCTTTGAATCCAATGGAGAAGTTGGTGCTTTCACTTCTTTGTGATGCTACTGCACCAGCGGAGAAGAAATCCTTGTTGAATGTGGTGCTCCATTAATCTCTTATAGCGTATAAACGTTGAAACCAACTATTAACTTGTAAGATATATTTGGATATCATAATATTCCAACAATCTTCAAATTCTACTTCGTTTGAGCACCCTGACAAACACTTGTCAAATACTTCATTGAAGACTTTATCACCTTACAATTTTCTGAAATAATTCACCGCGTTTTGATACAAGTGCCACAAGCATAACCTATTTCTTACTTTAGGAAAAACCCACATAAGATGACCAATAAAAATGATACATTACAGAAGAAACACTAATACATTAAAGAATAAAACAAATACATTAAGCAATGAAACTAGTGTTTTACAGCAATACAACAAATACCAAATGGGTAAAAACTATTACATCACAGCATACAAACCAATACATTACATAGTAAAAATCGATACCATGTAGCATAAAATATAGTACAGTACTAAAATTAAAAAAAAAAAAACAGTAGGTCTGTAGGATACATTTTCTATTGCATTCGCAATTACTAGATCTTGATCTGTAAATACCGTTATAGGAGTTTTGCCCTCCATGGGTATTGTAAAAACTTTGAATAGCCACTCAAATGACTCTTTCTTCTCATAATATAAAAATGAACAACCAAACATCATGTTCTTCCGATGATTATTCGCCCCAACAAATGAAGCATATATCAAGTTATACTTATTTTTGTTTGGTATGTTGTGTCAAAAACATTACATCTATGTATATCATGTAGTCCACCTTCGTCATCGAGTCCCACCAAAAAACATTGAAATATCTACCTTCATCATCCACTTTAACTCTGAAAAAGAATCCCGGATCATCGGCACCCTGTTGGTTTAAAGTGTCATTGAGCGTCTGTGTATCCCCTGCTTCTATTGCACTCATTTTCAGCTGATTTACATAATTCAAATGATTTTTCCTTGTGTGACCAAGACATTGTTCTCCCCCTGAATCTTTTTCCATATAACGATATGAATCAGTCGCTCTTATTCCTAAAGAAATCATAGTCTCAATAGCACTAGCCTTTTCCTTAGTGATCACTCTCTGAGATCGATGCAGGTAATTCCAATCCTTTCTATAGTGAGGCTGTGACTATGCAGTGTGTAGTTATCAAGAACTTCAAAGACACCCTCCTTGTTGAATCTTGCTCCCAACGATACTTTACAAACAGTATGGGTCTTTTTTGTCAAACCGGAGGTGTTAGATCACTTAATTCCTTGAGAAGAATACACATAATTCCTTTCAATTATTATCTTATCATCATTCACCCTTGTTGTTTTTCAAATACTAAAACCAACTTGACGTGCATGGCCACAATATAACTCATAGATGTCTTCAAAATTCTTCTCTTTACACCAATAAGAGAATCAAATAAACTTGTGGTATCACCTAAATACAAAATTGGAAATTATCAAAACGTATAAAAAGTTATCGTTTATAAAAAGATCTAATAATTTCTTACCTTCATCATTCAACAAGATATTATTTATCGGTTCATTATCAATGTTACTTCCACCTTCTTCATCACTAGAATCCTAAATTATCACACACGCTGAATTGAATAACAAAATTATTCTCCCAAAACAAATATCATGTTGTCAGAATAACATTACATCACATCTCAAAACCAATACATTATCGAATAATCACTCATAGTTTAAGACGGGCCCCGGCGATGCTTTACTGTGAAAGTTCCAACTTCATATAGCAACAAAAATACAATTAGTGGATGGGACTGAAAATGTCTACGGGGTCCACAAGAGCAGGATGCAGTCAGAATTGTTTTCTTTCACAATTGACTATTTTCGTTAAAATCCAATCTTATGATTGTAAATCTAAGTTTTTGGAAGAGTTATACTTATTTAGAGTCTTTAACTTATCTTTACTTTTACGCCTAGTCAAAAGTTTTATGCGCGTGTCTTTTATTTTGTGCTCCTATTTATTTTATATTTTTCAAAATACACACGTTTTATATTGATTAAAAATGTATATCATTCTTTCAAAAGAAAAATTAGATGAAAAGATATCTCCCACAAAAGATTGTTTTTTTTTTTTTCTTTGAATGGTTATATTGATTCAAAAGTTATTTTCCAGAAAATGAATAAATCTTTTCATTATTCTCTGACCCCTTTCCAAAACTATGGGTTATAATTGTGGTTTAGAACCCAGTTCCAATTCTGTTTTGGACACCCTAGCTACTTCAAACTCTAAGCTCAATTTGTAAGGATTTATGCCCTTAGTAACATCTTCTGACAAAAATTGTATTCAACAAGAAATTGAATGGATAAACAAGAAAATTAGAGAAATGATTTCAAAATACCCATTTTCCAAAGACAAAATTGTTTTATACTCATAAGTGAACAAAAGATGTTTTGTAACCATTTTTGAATTGAAAAAGTCTAAAATGTCATTACTTGTAAAAATGGAAGATCGACCCAAACAATATCAATTCTCTCAAAACTAATCCCCAAATCCATCAAATAAAAACTCATCTTCTCTGTCGGAAATAATAATGATACCGGCATATCCACCTGAGAAAATCGACGCGAAAGGCTGTCAAAGCTAAAAGGAAGAAGTTCGACACTGACCCGCCGCCTGGGACACGCTATTCAAGCCCCGATGCACCTTCAAATTAGGCCAATTAATTTTGTTAATTTTTTTTGGGATTTTCTGCTATTGAAATTGGGTTAGAATTTTGCAGGTTGATTTTTTATTTTTTATTTTAATACATTTGGGGTGAGTAGTTATATTTGGTTCGAAATATTGTTTCATGTTTGGGGTGAGAAGTGTTATTTGGTGTGGAGAGTATGTGTTTTTATGTTTGGGGAAAGAAGCGATAAAAGTTTGAGGCGAGTAGTTTATAATATTTGGGGCGAGCAGTTTTATTTTGGTCGAGTAGTTTGAGATTTTGGGGCGGGATAGTTTGGGGAGAGAAGCGATAAAAGTATGGGGCGAGTAGTTTAAAATATTTGGGGCGAGCAGTTTTATTTGGTCGAGTAGTTTAAAATCTTAGGGCGGCATAGTCTGGGAAGATATGCGATAAAAGTTTGAGGCGAGTAATTTAAAATTTTAAGGCGGGATAGTTTGGGGAAATATGCGATAAAAGTTTGGGGCAAACAGTTTTATTTGTATCGAGTAGTTTAAAATTTTGGGGCGTGATATTTTGGTCCTTTTATATTAAAAAATGGGTAAAAATAATATTTTATTCGCTTATGGATAAAAAAGAATTTTACATTTATTAAAAGGTAAAAAAAGACAAAGCCTCAAAAAATTATCGTCTATATTCCGGAAAAAGAATTGAAATGAATAAAACAATCAATAACCAAATTCATACGTATATACAGATTACACAAGGACTGTACATCGAGTATAAAAGGTTTAGCATGTTCGTACTATTTCAAAATCAATGTTCTATAAAAATTTGGGAACTATATAGACGGCAAACTACCTATTAAAACATGAATGGTGTTGGAGAGAATACTGGCACCATTGAAAGTTGTCGGCTCCGTCCTTGTCTGCAACACACAAATCATCGAATTAACTTTAAACGTTGCATTTTAGAATTTGCTTAGGGAGTCCTAGGATTCACAATGGGGTTGCGTGAACATTGACTTGACCAATATTGGAGGGAGCAAAACGGCATATTATATATATAATATATATATATATATATATATAGAGAGAGAGAGAGAGAGAGAGAGAGAGAGAGGGGTTGGTTCAAATGAGAACCATTAGATTGAATAATTTTGATGGTTGAGATCATGACATGTTAGCATGGTAATAATGTAAAAAAAATGCATTAATTAATTAAAAATGGTATTTTGGACATATATCAACGTTTACAAAGAGCACTACATTGTTCAATAGATTACGAAAAAAAACACTACGATTGTATACAAAAAGTATCGCAAATTTCGTGTATAAACTGCAAATTCAAAAATTTGAAATGAAACTCAAATTTTCAACAAACCATAACTTTTTCAAATTTTATTCGTTTTGAATGAAATATATATCAAATTAATCACATTTTCAAGATCTACAATTTAAGATACATATTGCATGTTTTAAAACGTATATATATATATATATATATATATATATATATATATATAATTAAATTAAAAAAACTGAACTGATTTTAACACTACAGTACTTTGTAAAAAGCACAATGAACCTGGACATATAATTGCACTGTGCAATATTAGATTTAAGGCCAGGATTAGTTCCTAAATTCACATATAATGACGGGGTTCTCATTTGAACTCAATCATATATATATATATATATATATATATATATATATATATAAAATACAGTGTAGTCAATGTATGATATTTCTACTTTTATTAATCAATAAATTTATTTAAAAAGATCTTAATCTATCAATAAATGTGAGGTGTCAAATTATGATTTGATTACCATACATGAGTATGGTATTGTGAATGTATCGTAGTCTTTTCCACACACACACATATCATAAATTTTGGGACAAAAGGAGTTACACCCTCCTTTTCATTTTACTTGTCTTGATCGATGATTTTACAGAGATTAATAAAGATTATTGGTGTTATAATTATAAGTATCAAATGACCATAATATTCTTTTATATATAAGAAGTAAAAATATTAAATAAGAAATGGAGTGGTAAAATTAGTAAAGTAACATTTAATTCTTATTGAAAAAGTAAATAGTATTATTAAATATAAGTGTGACAGATAGAAGTAGACAAAAGATTCTTTTCTGTATGAATTCTTACCGTTCAAGTTCAAGATGATTAAGAAAATTTTAGAGCGTTAGTGTCAGCTTATTTATATACTACCAAACATTAAATAAGCAAGTAAACAAAACATGTTATAATTACAAATGCTGAAGTATTTAGTCTACTGACTGACGTTTATAGGGAATATTTTTTTTATTAATTTATTATATTGTCCACTTTCCAAAAAAGAACTATGATATTATCCAGTATTAAAACACCTATACTAAGTTGGTAAAATCATCAAAAGAAAATGTATAAAATTATCCGGATCGTAATTTCTTACTGGCGTGGAGTGATTCAATACTTTCTTTTTTTTTTTAATTTTAAACATTAAATTGAATAAGAAAACATAGGAAAGAGACTTATTTTGGACCATTATATTAAACACGTTACAGAAAAGGTGCGTGACATCGGCCATCGTCAAAACATGTTTACTAAGTTGTCCAATTTGATCAAAATTTATCCAAAAAAAGTTTGATCGAGATTTTTTCTGACGTGGTACGATTCTATATTTTCATATTATTTTTCTATGATTATAAACACTACAAACCTGTTTTGCCCTCCCTTTTATTTTTCGTTTTTCTTTTATTTTTCCTTTAAGCTAATTAATAAGATTTGAATCAATGATCTACTTAGAAATCTGAGAAAAATATAAAAACATAAAAAAATACTAATAATTATTAAATAAATATAGAAAAATATATTTAAAAGACTGATTATTAATAATAAAAACATAACTAGTACAATTATAAATAAATACAAAAATAAAAAATAAATCATAAAAATTTATAAAATTAATATAAAATTTTATATGAAGAAAATTATTTTTTCCATATAAATATCTATATTTTTTATAAGTTTTTAAAATTCATTTTATATTTTTATAGTTATTTCTGATTTTGATAATTTTTTATTAATTAAAATATTATTAATAGTAAAGAAAATCATAGATTTTTATATTTATTTTATAATTTTTAAGATCTAATTTATATTTTTTTATATTTATCACTAATTTTTATAATTTTTTATTTCTTAGAATTTATTAATTTGATTCGAGGAAAGAAAAATGAAGGGCAATTTTGTTTTCAATTTATTATTTAAAGTTTTTAAAAAAAATGATAAGAAAAATGGCTTGATTAAGCTTTCTG
>BMAC01000213.1:454772-470825 GCA_014905375.1 Phtheirospermum japonicum
TGGGGCGGGTTTTAGTGTCGGTGGACTGGGGCGAAGAAGCCGGCGTAAATGTTTTATTAATTCTATTCTTGAGGAAATTCGCTGGTGATTTATATTCCATTGGATTTCGTTTAGCTAATCTTCCACATTAATCGGACTTTGACTTTAAATCTCTTCTATTTTGGGTTTGTACTTCTGTCAAACACTTTTGTTATGCTAGATTGACGGATCATGACTTGTTAAGTCATTTAATTTAATATTATAATTATTGATTTTTGAAATATAATATATTGATTTTTATACTTAAAATATTAATTTTTCATAAATATCTGACCTATGTTATGATGTATTGATTTTTGTATTATGATTTATTAGTATTATGATGTATTGATTTTTTACTATAATGTATTAGTTTTTATAATATAATGTAGCGGTATGAAATTTTGGCCTACATGATCCGTTAATCCGGCCTAACAATAGTGTTGCCCTTTACTTTTTCACATTTAGGAGAGAGTATTCAATTAACACTTTTGGAGATTTTGTAATATTTTGGAAGTCATAAGGTATTCAATCTAAATTTTTTTAAAAATTTAGATGTATTCAATTGAAACTTTTAAAAAGTATTTAAAAGTCCAAATAAGTTGTGGAGTATTTAAATTTAGAAAGATTTTATGAGCTTTAATAAATTAGAGACTTTTAGAGACAAAAATCATTGGAGAAATCTCACCAAAAGTGTTGAGATTCTCCAAACATTATAAAAGTATTCATTTCCTATCGATAATTATAACATTATTGTCAAATTCTCTCTCTCTCTTCCTCTCTCCTTTTATTTTTACGTGTTTTTTCTTTTTTTAATTATTTTCCAAATTCACATTGTATTTTTTATAGGTTTTATGATATTCTTATTCAAATTCTTTTATTTAATTTTGATAGAAATCTAAGTATGTTACACTTAAATTGTTGTAACAACTTAAATTTTCTTAGATTGTCAATTTTGAGTATTTTCAATCGCGATGTGCAGTTGACTAACATTAATTTAAATAGAACATGTTAAACAATAAAGAGAAAATGATAATTCACGGACAATAACTATTGCAAAAAAAAAAAAATAGTGATGTTATTTAATTATATATATATATATATTCTTTTTCTTTTACCATAATGTTAACAAATAATATATATATATAGATATAGATATAGATATATGTGTGTGTATGTGTGTGTGAGTGTTCGTTTGGGTTACTTTTACACTGCAAAAAATGGGCTAATGATGACGGGTATAATCGTCAGCAAGTTCGTCAGTATTCTTTTTACTAACGGGTTTGTTGATGGGTGCAACTATTATCAATATTTTTGGTGTCGGCAATTGTATGCTGACAGGATACCTACGCTCTGCTGACGGGTATTACCTGTCAAGAAGCCCCAAGGTGCCATACATCACCTATCAATATTTGCTGATGGGTATATGTGATATCGGTAAATGTTGAAGGTTCAAAGTCATCAGAATTCTAAGAATTTTGTTGACGGGTTTGGCCCTTCAGTATTCTCAAAATTTTGCTGACGGGCTTTGAGCCATCAGCATTTTTATTTTATTTTATTATTTTTCGTTACCTGTGTCACAATTAATCAAATATGAAATATAATTTGCAAGTGCCAAAAAAATTTTTAAAATTAAATATGAAAAATAATTATTTAACATCATAAAATGTTTACGTTTACATCAAATATCAAACAAAAATATTATGAAAATGTTCCTTAATCTAACATTACTATTCTGGAGGATCAGGTGGAGAATCAAAAGGAGGTTGCCGAGGTCGCGCTATCATCAATGCGGCGACTTCCTCCATTACAAACTGACGAAGATCCGGCTACATCTCAAGCCGTTCACGCACATGCACCTCGCGTATCTTGATATGCCCGCACGTTCGCTTGGAGCTGCTCCTAATGTGCTCGCTCGTTTACCTCGAGGTGAGTTTCGACTTGACTCTTATAATCATGCAACTGAGTTGGGAGCTCCTTGACACGGCTATCTGGAGTAGAGGAGTACCGCCTTTGAAAGTCTTCAAAACCATAAGACCCCCTAAGCATTCCAAGCCATATCGATGACCCTTCTTCACCCCGACGGTCTCTAAATAGACCCATCCTCGTCAACATCGGTAGGGCCGTGTGATGCCTCTAGACGTCTTTGATACTCCCCCAGAAATACTTTAACTAATATATAATTTACCTTAATTAGTATTAAAAATAATATATATATATATATATATATATATATATATATATATATATTTATATTTGTATTTATATTTATATATACTTACAGTTGTCTGTTGTGATACATGATCATTGAATGTGTTGTCGAAACTCTAGTGTATATTCAATAAAAGCTCAAATAAAGTGGGTTCCTTACCAATATCCTCACGCTTTATTAAATATTTAAATTATATTTTAATTTACCACTAGTTATAAACTAATTAATTACTTATCAGACAAGTTTACAAACATATTCAAATTTGCTTACGAGTTGGCGTGCATGACCAATCGCATTTCGAGACCCAACTCTATGCTTCGATATCCCAGTACTAGGGTCGTCGGGCTCGCTCATCCTATTCATGCTCGCTTGCTCGAACTGCCTCATACTCTGAATTCTCAAACTCTACTAGCCATCTCCCCTAGATGTCCTCTCCCACGCACGCGGACACCCTCCCCTTCATTCTCCACTTTGTCTTCCACTCAAGGAGACGGCTGCGCCAAGAGTGAGCCCTAGATTTATAGAAGTTACGATGTACGAGCTCCTCAGAATTTTTTCAAAACAAAATCAAATAGTTTTATTAATAAAAATTATTATATATAACAACTTGTGAAAATATTAGTTAATATTATAATTTAATTACCAAAAACTCAGGCCAGGCGATGAGACTGGAGGATATGCTTGTATTTCCACCGATTAGAGTGTACACGGGACTCACGGATCACTCAAATAATTGTTGGTAACTCTGTCGAGTCACTAGCAGCCTAATAAAATTTATGGTTAATTAGAGTAATATATTTGATTAACATGAATTTGTCTTAACTTTAGTTAGTTTCTTTTATTGATTTCGGTATAAGTTGAATAGATTATATATTTTTTTTCGTATTTTTGTGTCTCCAGCTTATTTTATCATGTTTTAATCATAATTAATTAATTTTATGTTTATTCCAGCTATTTTGAAGTATTTTGGTCTGGAGATATTCGAGGGTGGGCCTATAAGTGGAGTTTTAGCGAAATCGGGCCTCGATTTGAAATATTACAGCTGACACTGGTACATTGATCCACACTGGGTTACCCATGTGTCAGAACAGCTGACACTGGGTATGCTGTCGACACCGAGTTACCCAATATCGACTGCCAGAATTTGGTTTTTAACCCTAACTTGTACTCCAAGACTTGAGAAAACTATAAATACCCCTCTAATCCATCCTAAAACATATCACAGACATTCCTATGGTTCTTAGACATAGAGGAGGCTGGTTTTCACTACATATAATGTAGTTACAAGATCAAAATGGAAGATTCAAGAGTCACAAGTCCCAAGCTCCATTCTTTAGTTCGTGATTCATTTTTCGGCCATGATCTACGCTTTTTCTTTGGATTATCTGGAGAATTTATAGCACTTCTTAGTTCCAATAAGTATTCTAAACTTTTTATTGCTTTCTTAGTTTAATTTTCATTAATTCATTCTTTTAGGTAATTATTCTTATTTATTGTTCTTGAGTTATTTTATGCTTGAAACTTTGTTTACTTTGGATAATTGAATTCATAATCTTTCATCTTAATTTAGTTTACTAAATTTATGCTTGGTTATTGGAGATTTAATATTGTTCATGCTTTCATGCTATTTAATTTCGTTTATACTTTTCATGTTATTTAATTCGTTCATGTTATTTGATTTCGTTTATATGTTTATGCTATTGATTCTGTTCATGCTATTTAATTTTATTTATGCTTGGTGAATTTATTGATTATGCTTAGTAATTTTATTGGTACTTTATTGGAACGATGAATGTTGTCAAGTAATAGTGCAAGCTCAAGTCGAAGTGACCGTCTCCCTTGCATGAACTCAACAATAGATCAAACGTATCAGATGGCAAAACTTGTCCCAAGTTCAATTATACAAATAGACGGTAAAATAAAAAGTAACACGAACAAACATCTTTGAAACCTTTGCTTGTTCCCCGGCAACGGCGCCAAAATTTTGATTTAAACTTTTGTGTGCCTACTTTTATAAATATTTGTCAAATGTTTAAAAGCTTGCTTGCAAGAGTATGAGGTCGCGTGTAGGTTGGTAGTTGAACCGAGTCGATCTCAAGGAACAACAATTGAAATCTTGGATGTTTGTTTGATCACAAGTAAACAAATCAACATGTATAATTTGGGGGGTTTTATTTGTTTGATTTTAATAACTAAGAAATTAAAAGCAATTATTTAAGACTCTCGGCGTCCTCAGGGGTAATAAAATAATAACATGATTACACTGTTCAGGTATATAGCTTCAATCATTCAGGCTCATTCTTTTCTTGGATGTGATTAGATTTAAAACGAGGGATATAATATGATGATTACAATGTTCAAATATATTGAGTAAGTTGCAAAGTCCTATCAGAACAAGGCAAGGGATTCCAAGATAACTATCCTCCTGTCTACAACAGCTTCACTGATTATGTCAACTCGCATTATGTATTGAACAGAGGCAAAAGCTTCAGTAACGGTCGGACGGTAGACCTTAGCCTATACAAAATGAGATTCTCCTCCCCACTAGAACACTCCCTTCTGCTTTTGGAATGGATGGAATCGGAACTTTCACTTCTATGATTGAAAAGCATGACTTCCCCGCGCCGCAATTGGGGTGAATATAATAGTGAACAAATCAATCCTAGAGGTCCGGTGCAACCAAGAGCTTATTGGGAAGCAATCAGAAACGAGGACAGAAATGATGATAGAGACGAGTACGGGAGTGAGCCAAGTAATTTGAGAGGTCCAGTCCAGCCTAGAGATTATCAGGGAGAACGCCAGCAGAGACTGGTGAACAGGGAAATGAATGAACGAAATAGAAAAGAGATGAACGTGAAGAAAGACGTGACACTTTCCGAAAGAGATTTTTTTACCTCTACAAGATATGGCTTTCTAAGATGATAGCACCCTAGCCTCTCCTCTATGAAGTAAATTTGGTTATTGCTATAGGTGAGACAATGGCCTGTGGAACAGGGGCTTGTGCAGTAGTTGTTGCTACAGTTTTGGAGAGTCGAGCTGTGAAAGTAAGTTTGCAACTCATGTCTTCTGGGCCTGGTTTTTCAGTCTTTGTGTTCAATCAAGAAACCCTTAACATACACCTCAGATTTTAGATGTCTTGAAGAACTAACACGTTATGGTAGTTGTTTCATGGTTGCTTGTAGGGTAATAAAATACCGCTGATGTTTGGTCAAATTAGAGAAGAAAAGAATTTCGTGATCTTTCAAAATTACGAATACCCACCTTTTTCCCTCCAGTTTTACAAATTACACTTTCAAGAAGGGTGTGTTTGTTAGCAATTACAAGCCTTTTGGGGTTGTTTGTGATAATTATAAAGGCATAACTGAGTTTTTTGTAACTAGGTAAACCTCAGGGGTTGGTTAGTTAATTATCTTTTATTTGTATTGCATCCGCTTTGTGTCTGCACACCTCTGGCTTTCTCATTTCATTTTGTTCGAAGCAGAGTTGTACAGTTGATTTGCCCAGAAGGCCACTGGACATCAAGTGGAGAGAAGACAACAATCATGTGTATATGATGGGCCAGGCAGATCTCGTATTTTATGGATCCATTCTCCTCCGATCCTTCGATTTTGTCATATTTTTCATATTTTGGAGAGTATGTGTCTGTATTTGGTGATTATTGTTTGGATATTTTGGATATCACGTGTGCTTTGGATATTGTTGTTTGGTATTTCGGGTATGATGTGATTTAGATATTGTCGTTTGTTATTTTGAATATTGGCGTTTGGAATTGTGGATATATTGTTGGGTCAGATTCTTTTAATATATAGTTTGGGTTATCTTTTAATTCTCGTTTATTTTTGTAAATTATTTGGTGTAAATTTACAGAAAAATATAAGAATTAGAAAAATAATAAAGACATTGAAAATAATACCAACGGATTATTCGTTAGTAAAAATATTAGTTGTGGTTGTTGGTAAAATAGCGACGAAGACTATAATTATCAACGGAAAATCGTTGTTATTTTACCAAGAGATTATTTTCGTTGGTGATTTCTAATTACCAACCGACTTAGTTCAGTTGGTATTTATCAACGGATTTATTCCATTGGTAAATAGCGACAGATCATTCCGTTGGTAAATCGCTAATTACCAACATAATAATTAAGTTGTTATTTACCAACACAAATATTCCGTTGGTAAATAGCGACAGACCATCTGTTGCTAAATTTATCGACAAATAATTTTCTAGATTTCTTGAAGGAGAATTACACTATTATACAATAATTATGAAAAATTAATTAAAGAAATCTGAAAATAATCTAAATAATTACTTATAATAAAAAAAACATAAAAACAACAAAATTATTATAAAATGATAAAAGTAATACTTAATAGATGAAAAAATAAGTACATAAAATACAATAACTTATAAGTAAAATATAAATACTTATTTAATAAATATGAAAATTAATAAATCATAAAAATATAAGAAAATATAATATAAATCTTGTAAAATAATTCTTTACAACGTATGCTATACGATTTTTACACATTGCAACCTAAAATATTTTTGTTGCAAATTATAAACAGTACTATACAAGATTTATTATTTGCAACCTCCACCTTATTTTCTATTTTATAAAAAAACACACAAAATAGTGTGTGTGTGAGTGTATGTTACACAGACGTAACTTTTTGAATGGAAAATGAGCCGAATGTTACATTTAACAAATCTCGTGTAGTACCGTTTGCAATCGGCAACCAAAAAAAAAAAGGTTGCAAAAAATAATTTTCCCTTTAATTTATAATAAACTTGAGTCTCTAAAAAGAGACTTATATTAAAAGTGAAGGAGTATAATTCAGTCCCATTGTCCATGAATACAGCAGGACCATGCAACGACGCAGGCACCCACAAATCAACCTAATCCCTGTTACAAACATGACTTTGATTCTTCTCAAACAAAACAACAATATAATTCAGAATTAAATACATGTTTGGCTCAATGAATGGCATACTTCAGTAAGCGAGGTTTTCTTTCTGGAAGTTGAATCACCGCCGACCCTGAGTAAATGCGTTGTTTAGAGGAGGAATAGGAGCTCTTGGTTTTGCATACTCCGCAAAAATAACCCAGCCATCCAAAAACTACATAAAATATGTGAGATACAACGTCAATCACATAAACCACTCCCCAAAAAATGAAAAGAGAAACAGACAATGGCAGCATCCACTTCCACTTATTGATAGATAAGTGTAGGAATCATCAAATATATCGCCCCCTACTTCATTAACTCACTCACACAAGCGCATAGCCACCATACTAAGAAATGACTGCCTTGGCAAAGCATTAGCAACAAATTACAAATCAAGAAGATTCTCCGGAAATAATATACGGATGAAAATTGCAATAAATAATAACAATTTTATAAAAAAAATTAAAATAATAATTATATAGTAGCCCCTCCGTCCCACGTAGTTAATTCACGACGATTAAGAAAATGTTGTTGGTTAATATAGTTAAAGTATTGCACTTTTTCATTTATGCCCCTATAACTGATTAATTTTTTATTCATTGTTGTTCAATTTTCCCGTAAAAGTTAGTAGAGGTATAAAATAATTAACCACGTGTATACACGGAAATGAAAATGCAACTGCAAATTAAAGGCAGTAACAAGCCTAGCTTATCTTTGTGGGGAACGCAAATAGAAACGTGACCTATCTTTGTGGGACGGAGGGAGTAATTGAAAGGTAAAATATGTAAATTTGAACTGTACAAGAAAGGCAGCTTCATATTTTCCCAAAAAGATGCAAAACGCAACTAACTTGCACTCAGTTACCATTTAGAATATATATATTCTCACAAAGCACCCCTAATGTTCCTAAATGTTTATAGCTCACCTTGCCATCCATGCCCTTCATCCCTTTTGTAGCATCTTCTATTGTTGCAAACTCTACAAAACCAAAAGCCCTCGAGTAGCCAGAGCGATCAGTCACCACTTTAGCTGCAAACACAGACAACAGTAACCAAAATGCACTAGAATTCGCCGAGCACCAACTTGTAAACAAGGAAAAGGAGAACAAAACAAACCGTGGACCACTTGACCAAATTTAGCAAAGGCATCTCGAAGTCCTTCTGTTTTTGTTTGTTTGTTGAGCCCTGTGATATCGTACAAAACAAAATTTCTCATGACAATGACGAATTCATGAAAGGACTCGTAATAGCACCAGATGCAATTTTTTACAATTTCTCATATGCATTTTAACAGTCGGTAATCTGACTATAGAAGTAGCAGATTCATCATATTATAATCTCTGGTTATTTCACAAAGCGGAGATTAAAATGAATTTTAAACATGCAATGTGTTAGTGAATTCATAATGATTTAGGGTGTCTACAGTCACTAAAAGAAACTGATTCTTATAAATGCCATCATCTGCATCTAATCAGTTTCGAAAAGCAGAGGAAATGTGCTTTTGATTTCTAATTTTGCACTTTACACACAACTAAATCATTTTCAACTCCTCCACAAACTCTCTCTTTAACTTAATTAGTTATTAATTTCTATTTGCAAATACTAACAACTTATTAATCCCAAAGACATTCACAAAATCATTTCTTCCAAAGGTAGAAGGTATGCAAAAACTCCCTAAATTTGAGAGCCA
Organism: Phtheirospermum japonicum; assembly: GCA_014905375.1. Classification (NCBI taxonomy): domain Eukaryota; kingdom Viridiplantae; phylum Streptophyta; class Magnoliopsida; order Lamiales; family Orobanchaceae; genus Phtheirospermum; species Phtheirospermum japonicum. The sequence goes on from BMAC01000213.1 coordinate 463,644, forward strand.
ACCAATGACTTAAAGTAAATTAATTCCCACAAAATTAGGTTTTACCACGACCGAGAAACAAACAAAAAGCATGAAATAAATCAAATACAGAGGAGGAGGGACTAGAGAGAGAGAGAGAGACCGGAGACGAAGAGATTGGTGGAGGGTTCAGCGGAAGGAGGATTCTCAACTTTGGTCTGAACTTGATTAAAGGGGAAGGTCGGAAACGATGAATACATAGCTCTAAATCCCCTCTGCGCCGTGAACACCGCCGGCGTCGTAGTGGCCGCCGCTCTCATCGCCATTTCCGAGATTTTACTCTATTATGCTGAGGTTTAAGAGGATGTTTTGATGTTTTTTAAGAAATGAATCGATGATGCATTTTTAGTAACAATGGGCGACCGACAAGGATATGGGCTTAAATGGCCCATTGTTAATTGCAAGTGTTCAAAATAGATTATGGGCTTCATGCTTCATTAATTCTTTTGGCCCGAGTTTGGAGGTTAAGGGTAAATAAAGTAGATACCTAATTTAAGAGCGTTTATTCCAATATTGTCACCGTATTAAAAAAACACACAAAAAAAACACTATATATGGCTAACCAATATAATATAGGAAATGACTCCGTGATGGTAAACTTCATAGTATTATTATCCTTAAATATTTCATAGACTAACAAAAAATAAGGTTAAATATATCCCAAATCACTTCAATCTATTAATCATGAAATATGACAGTGTTCTAAAATACAGCAAAATGCGGGCCTAGGTATGATGCGCGGGAAAAAACGCATCATTTAGTGCCTGAGCATGTAAAAAGGCGGCCAACTTATTTTTGTTGACTGCTTAGACGTGAAAAAGTGCATGTCTTTTAGATGAGTAACCTAATTTGTTTTTTTAATTTAGCCAAATATTACAAATTTATAATGACACCAAAAAATGATCAAATAATTAATATTTAGCAAAACTATTGTAAAAATATTTTACGAAAACGATCATACTTTTACAGTAAAATATCATGTTTTTATTGTGAAATTCATACTTTCAAAATAATGTGAAAAGTTATTTTGTAAAATATGATTTTATACATTCAAAGTATAACTTATTATTTGAAAAGTATGATCATCTTACATGATACAGTGAATAGTATGTTGATTTTTTATAGATAATTAGTATTTTGCTAATTATATCAAAAAAATATGTAAACAAGTTTGTTAAACATATATATTTTTATTTATTATAACAATATAATAAATAAAATAATAAAAATATTTAAAAATGTTTTTTTACGCCCAGGTTTCGCCTTGTCATGCCTAAGCTTTCAAGACTTGAGGCTTGACAGTGCCGCCTTTCCACGCCTCACGTCTTTTTGAACATTGGAGAAGAAGAAGAAAGCATTCAAGAAGAAATTCGGACAATAAAAAAAATAAAGAACCATATACAAACAGGGAGCAGAAGCAGAAGAAACCAACAAGAAACAAGCACAAACCCGGTGATTTTTTTTTTTATTTTTCTGGCCATTATGTATGTGATCTTTTATGAGGTGGTGGGCGTCGCAATTATTCCAAGCTACAAGTATGACAAATTAAAGCAGCTTATTACTGAACAAATAAAAGTTAATGTGGAGGAAAATGAAACAACATCAAGACGCGTAGGGATCCACCATTAGCGCATGAACACGTATTCGACAACATTTAATATGAATAATGAAAGTTACATTGGCATGCTTCCTGTTGTATTTTCTTTTGTTGTTATGTCAATTATCGAACTTCTCGACAACATTTCATCCCTTGTTATTTTATGCTATGTTAATTATCCACGTTTTTGCCGCATTTAATATTAATAGTTATTTTGACATTGGAATACTTCTTTTGTGTTTTTTTTCTTTCGGCTTAGGAATGCCGAACTTGTCAGGCAGTAGGGGGAGAAATGACATAAACTAATTGTATACTAGTGTTGGATTTAATTTTCCATAACTAAAGAGGCATTAATTTATTTAAGTTAGTACATCAAACTATTATTGAGAATCAATATTTGGTAATGCAATCATTGTTATCTTTGGTGTATGGTATAGTGAACAACATAATTGTTAATAGTAATTATTTGGCATGTGTTTATTTTAGAAGTGATGTTTTGTATCTTTGGTGTATGGTATAATGAACAACATAATTGTTGATTGATTTCGGATTATAGGTAACAAAAATACCAGATTTAATTTTTTTTCTATAAAGAAATATTTCATTTACATAATAATATACAAATATATTGGAGTGGAATAGCATGCGGCAGAACATGATGAGCAACTATTGCATAATAATCTTGACATTTTGCAATGATGTAAAAATAATTTTATGTAGAACTTGTACGTTTCATTTTCAACCACATCCAGTTGGTTGGCTAACAACGTATTGTCAAAGTAAAACAAAACAGAGTTTTTCCATTTAACAAGTAATAACTCAACATCAAATAATCAAGTCAAACACTTGTGTTAGGCCAGATTAACGGGTCATGACTCGTTAGGCCATCTGACCCGTTACTATATTAGTTTTTGTATTATGATATATTGGTTTTTGTACTGTAAAGTATTAGTTTTTTATAAATATCTGACCCGTACTATGATGTATTGGTTTTTGTACAGTAATATTTTTGTACTATGATATGTTGTTTTTTTATTATAATGTATTGATTTTTACAGTATAATGTATTGATATAAAATTTTGGCCTAACGGATGATCCGTTAGTCCGGCCTATCAAGAGTGTTGCCCAACAATCAATTACCCATTAAACAACATTAAATAGTTAATTATGGAAAAGAATATTTACGCAAACGAGAAGAAAACTATCAAACAAGTCGGTTTTAATTCAACATATTAAAATAGTTAAGAAATAAACTGTGGATTTAATTTTCATCTTCTAGAGGGGACACGGACTGCTTTGTCTTGTCTTCATCGTGTTCGCGCATTTATTGGGTTCGAAATTCCGACGGAGAATCAATCGCTAAGCTTTTATCCTTCTCCACTTGAATGGAAAACTTGCGGTCATTCTTAACTACAGCCTTCTGTGGGTGTCGTGATTTTCTTAAACAAGTGTCTGATATTCATTTCTTGCTTGATCTTTAATTTTTTTTGCCATCGTAAGCTTAGCATTTTAATAATTTTGGTTAATTGGAGTTTTCTCTTGGTGATGATTTGGGAAACCTTGGTTGACTATATAAATTACTGGATTTCTGTAAATGAAGATGAATTTCAACTAGAGAATTTTTTGGAATTGATTTATGGAGAGATGCATCGGAATGAAGACTAAGAATTTGAAAGGGTTAGAGCATCTCCAATGCAATAGTGTCAAGTGAACATATATGGCAAATGACATTGACATTTTATAAAAAAAGCTCTCCAATGCATCAATGTTAATGTTATATATGTGATAATTTATTTTAGAAAAAATAAAGAGAGAAATAACATGATTGAATGATATATATAAAATTAATTGTAGACATTGTCAAGAGTAATGTCTAAAATTTAACATTGCTATTGACAATGTTAAATATTTAATGTGTCACATAATTATTTTTATTTCATATGTCAATATTTTCACTTTCAACATTGTTGCATTGAAGATGCTCTTATTTAGGAAGAATCTGATTTGATTTGAAATTAAATAAATTATTTGTATTACATTAAATAGGTGTTAGATATCCAAAAATAAGTTAACTAGAGTATCATGTTCTTGAGAAATTTTTTAATTCAAAAAGTATTAAAGACGATAAAATTGGTATAAATGGAAAACAAATAACTAGACTTAAATAGGGAAATATTATTTAAAAAATAATATGTTTTTGATAATCAATATGATGAATAATTAATTAGTTATTTCTTAAATTAATTAATTTTTATCTATACCTAGATAAATTAAATCTAAACAGAAAAAGAAATTTCGATTTGTTTATTGCTATGAAGAAATTTGTAGAGCCATTCAAGGGAACACTGAACGTCGCATGTCGCAGCCGAAGCAATGAAAGGATAGAACTTCTGCAAGAGAGGGCAAAGATACATGTATGTTGCATCATTAGAAGCCGAGGTAAACCAAAAAGGAGACTAATAAAGAAGATGACTTGATGACATCAAGATGATTTCAAACTATTGGTTGTATAAAAGAATAGTTTTAATTAAACAATGTAAAATTATTTTTACCTATAAACAAATAAAATATATTTTTTACCCATTTTGTAATAAAAAAAAAAGTATTTCGTCCTAAAATATTAAACTACTCGACCCAAATAAAACTGTTCGTCCCAAATATTTTAAACTACTCGCTCCAAACTTTTATCGCCTCTCTTCCCAAACATACAAATCATACACCTCAAACCATCGTATTGTTCGAAACAACCCTTCTCGTCCCAAAATATTAAACTGCTCGACTCAAACATTTATCACCTCTCGCCCCAAATATAAAAAATACTCTCCAAATATTTGTATTGCTCGACCCAAATAATGCTACTCGCCCCAAACTTTTATATTTTACAAGGACATTTTAGATTTTTTTTGCATTCAAAAATGGATAGAAAATATTTTTTGTTCACTTTTGGGTATAAAAGAGTTTTGTCTTTCGAAAATGGGTATTCTGAATCATTTCCTCTTTAATTAATCATATCTTCGAATAATTACTAAAATACTTATCATTAAACATTATTTTCTCAATCTCATTCTACCTGTCGCAATTTAGAAAATTTTTGTCCCATTCTGTGTCGCATTTACATTTTCAAGAGATAATCATTGTTACTTTTTGTCTTCCCAATAAAAAGTAAAGATTGTTTTACTACTTTTACTCCTACATTTATTATTTCTCACTTTCAATTATTTTAAATAAAAAAATATCATGGTCATTTGATACCTATAATTATAACACCAATTATCTTTTTTAATTTCCGTAAAATGGTCAACTGCGACATATATAATGAAATGGAGGAATCATTATTATAACAGTACACCAACAAATAGTAAATTAAGAAGAAGTGCTCAAAGAAATTATTGTATGACACCAACTATTTCATAAATAAACATACAGTAAAACTTATATAAATTAATAACCTAGTGACCATGCAATTTTATTGATTTAGAGAGATATTAATATATCGGTAAATTAATATTTTATTAATTAAAAATAAACTTTTTAAATTCAGAATATTTAGTACATATGTATTGAAAATAAATGAATTCATATGTGCATCGATTATCTTCATGCATCAACCAATTCTTTATAACTAATTAAATATATTAATGTATTGTATCAATTCATTTATACAATTAACTATTATATTCTTGAACGCATGTACCAATTCATTGGAATTATTTAAATATACACGTTTACTTTAGGCAAAATTGTAAAATGACCCCAACAACTTAGGGCTTGGTAATTTAATACCACTAAATATACTTGGTAAAAATTTACCCAGTAACTTATAAAAAGATAGCAATTTAACCTCAATTTCGCTGGAAAAATAAAAGTTCGTCGGATTCTTTTAATTTCCGGCGATAAATGTTGACTTTGACCAATTTTGACAAAGTCAATGCTGATGTGGAAAAAAAAATAAAAACGCTATTTAAAATTAGAAATTTATTTTAAGAATCTTTTAAATTATAATATTTAAAAAAGATAAAAAATATATTATAAAATCTGAGATCTTTTAAATATGCCAGAAAAATATTATTGAAATATAAATTAAAAAAAAAACTTGACAAATATTTTTAAAATTTATTTTTATGAAATATTAAAAAAAAAAGGTAATTAAAATATAAAATAAAATAAAATTTGGAAAATAGTTTTATAAAGTTTTTAAAATTATATTGAATATGCAATAAAATATTAAATATAAAATCAAAACAGAATATGGGTAAGTATCTATAAAAAAATCTGAAAATATTTTTATATTTATTAATATCTTTAATATTTATAATAATTTCAGGTATTATAAAATAATTTTCTAGATTTATCTTAAAATATTCTCTTTTCATATTCAAAATAATCTCTTCTATAAAATATTTTCTGAATGTTTTTAATTATGTATTTTAATATAATATTTTACATATTAAAAAAAACTAATTATTAATAAATATTTTTTCATATTTAGTATTAATTTTATATTTTTTACACACTTCAAATAATTCCAAATTTTATAATATATTTTCTCAGATTTTTTTAATTTTATATTTGAATAATCTTTTTTTATATTTAAAATAGTTTTAGATTTTAAAATATTAAACTAGAGTTTGTTTTAAGTTTATATTTCAATAGTATTTTTTAAAATTTTAAAATAATCTCAAATTTTATAATATGTTTCCCATCTTGTTGTTTAATTTTTTAAGTAGTTTTTTTAAAATTATTTTAAAATTTTATTAAAATTCTGATTTTGTAATAAATTTTTTAGTTTTGGTTATTATATTTTGCCACATCAGCGTTGACTTTGTCAAAATTGGTCAAAGTCAACATTTTTTCGTAGGAAAATTAAAGAATCCAGCGAAATTTTTTTCCCCGGCTAAATTGGGATTAAATTGCTATCTTTTTATAAGTTACTGAAAATTTACCATCAAGTATATTTAGTGGTATTAAATTGCCAAACCTATAAATTATTGGGACTATTTTGCAATTTTGTCTTTACTTTAATTCGTCGCACTTAAATAACTATTATAACCAATTAAATATATTCATGCACAATGAATGAAACATATACTATATAATCTCAGTATGGAGATATATTCATGCATGATTAATGAAACATATACTATAAAAATTCTCAGTTAGAGAACTCGACACCGCAACTCTTGGTTGCAATTAAAAAAGTTAGAGATAAAATCCAATTAGATTTAAATTTTAAGAAAAAACGAGTAACAATAGATTCATATTTTAGCAAATTAGCATAATATTTATAATTGTAATATTTATGAATTATTAATTTAGAATTTTAATGGGACCTAATATTTATAAAGGGTAAATATCATTTTTGGTACCTAAACTATATCGAAATTTCAGTTTCAGTACTCCAAGTTTGCAAAGTATCAAAATTAGTACCCAAATTTAATTTTAGTCTCACTTTTCATACCCGACGTTAACTTTACCGTTAAAGTTAACGGAAATAGAGCTGTCAAAATGGGTTGGCGGGACGGGCCAGCCCATAACCCGTCATAACCCACTATTTGGCGGGGCGGGG
>BMAC01000213.1:470850-530308 GCA_014905375.1 Phtheirospermum japonicum
ACCCGTCATAACCCACTATTTGGCGGGGCGGGGCGGGCCAACCCAACATGATGGCGGGCCGAGAAAACCCCAACCCTAACCCACCCCACCTTGGGCCGCGGGTTGGGCGGCTAGCCCCGTTAATCTTCCTTTTTTTTTTTTTTTTTTTTTGCATATTTGAATGCAGAATTGAATAAAATATCTCTTATACTCTCTAAACATGAAAGTCCAGAATATTTTTTTTAAGAGATGTCAAAAAAATATAAAGGAAAACACAAAAAGAATAAATAAGATTTAATCTACTCATCCAAAATTTAAATTCATAAACCAACAGCCATAATGATTAGTTGCATAATAAGTTCTAATTAGTTTCCATCAAAAAAATTTATAACAAAATAAACCTAACAAGTTCATAAAGGCCAAAACAATCTTAAATTACTAACAAAATAGAAAAGAAAAAAAAAACACATTAATTATGAGTCACTGCATCATCACCCAATCTATCATTTTCTCCATGCAACGGGCCAACCCACCCCCAGCCCGCCCCGCCCCGCCAAAGCCCGTGGCCCGAGTGGGCCAACCCATGTAGGCCCGCCTATTAACGGGCCATTGAGTTCTAAACCCATACCCCTACCTTATTATTGGCGGTGCGGGCTGACCCAACGGGCCAGACCCATCTTGACAGCTCTAAACGGAAACATCAAATTTGGAGGGAAATCATTATTTTAATTCAAAAGAATATTTGAAAATTCACAAAATAAAAATAAAAATATATATATATAATAAAAATAAGAAATTTATAATTTTGTAATTTTGTATTTAATAAAATAAAATATAATAATTAATTGAATTCAAGAAAACGATAAAATACAAATTATTGTTTGAGGTCAAGTAACATAAATTTTGGTTTTATTTTATTTTTTTATATTTTTAAAAATAATAAAAAAATGATGAGTAAAATATTCTAAACATTAAAAATAAATAAATAACTAAATAATTTAAACAAACTCTACGAAGTGTTTTTATTAAAAGAATAATATTTATTTTGTCTTTTTAAATATATCTTTTTCGAATTTAATTAATTGTTGTACGTTACTTTTGAAATTAAAAAATATAAATTAAATCAATTATGTTTTGAATTATATTTTGTCTATTTTTTCGATTTTTTAATTTTATTTTTTTGAATTTAATTAATTATTTTATTTTATCTTATTTATTGAATTAAATATTCATATATTTTCTTTTTTTTCCCTATTTTCTTGAATTTTTAAAATTGTTTCCGATTTATTTTTAAATTTTATCATTTTATACTAATTAAATTAATTACTATATTTTATTTTATTAAATACAAAATTAAAAAATTATAACTTCCAGTTTTGTATTTATATGTTTTTTTTATTTTTGAATTTTCAAATATTTTTTTAAATTAAAATAATTATTTCCCTCCACATTTGATGTTTAACGGTAGGTATGAAAAGTGAGACCAAAATTAAACTTGAGGTACTAATTTTGATACTTTGCAAACCTTGGGTACTTAAACTGAAATTTCACATAATTAGGGTATAAAAAATGATATTCACCCATTTATAAATGAATTTTTTAAAGAAATTATCTTATCTAATTTGATGATTTTTTCTAAGGCCCACATCCAAACCTATATTTTTTTATTATTTTAGAGAGTTTATTAATTTATAGAGTTTTAATAAATTTGTAAAAGTTTTACCGTAACAAATTTTGTTCAAAGTTTATTAAAAATTCCAAGAATAATCAAATTATATATTATTTAAAGACAGAAAAATAAATAAATAATTCAGCTCGTGCACTTTCCTTTCCTAGTAACTTTAAAAACACTGAATAAAGGATATGCCAACACACACAGTAAACATACCATTGCAAACATTTTTAAATCAGAGAGAATCAATACTAAAAAGGGTGAGATGATAAAAACCATACTGAACCAAATAGAACAAGGCATGCAAACAGATTCAGAATCCAAACAAAATCTAGTATACCCTCGGGATAACAAGGTCTTTCAACATTCAAAATCTGATTCAAAACAAACTGAAAAAAAGACTGTAACAGAACCAAACTCCTCATTCCTTGAAATAAAACTAGCCTAAGCCTTATCTGCCTTAGCAGCTGTGGCAGCAGCTTGACCACGGAGACGACCAGTTCTCCTGGCTGCAATAAGACCAACCTTCTGTCCAGGTGGCGCATCACGACGAACAGTACTGGCATGACCAATGTGTTGATGGTTACCACCACCATGGGGATGCTCAACTGGATTCATAGCAACACCACGAACCTTGGGCCATGAGTTCCTCTTCACTCTGAACTTGTGGTAAGCGTTTCCAGCCTTCAACATTGGCTTCTCAGTACGTCCACCTCCGGCAACCTGGCCAACCATAGCACGGCACCCACTTGGCACAATTTTCTTGGCTCCGGATGGGAGTTTAATCCTGTAAAGACATGTATTGGAAACAACTATGAGATATTATCAGACTCCAAATTCAGTTAAGGTGCAAAAACTAATTAAAATTTTGAATTTCAGAAAGTCGATTAGTTGCAAAAACCCAATTACAAACCTCTCATCAGAGAATGGCATTATAGAGAAACATAAATACAAAAAGATTGTTAGACAAATACTTAGTACAACAGTGCTAATCTAATCAATTGTCTTAGCCCATCCTAGCTTTGTACTGAAATGAAACAATAAATCAGAAATAGAATCTTCTCTAGCCAAATTCTAAACAGATTTTCAACCAAATTCAACTTCCAATCCCCATACTATGCATAGAACTAGGAACCACTTGTCACTAAATGACATCATGGAGAAGCATATATGTACTAAATGATTGTTAGAAAAATGCTTAGACCAATAATTCTAATTCATTGTCTTGATCAATCAAAATGTAAGGCCTCCGTAGGCAACATACTGTTAAATGAAACATTACATGGACAATATAACCAGTTTCAGCCAAATTTCCAGAAGATATTTAAAAGTTCAATTTAGAATCCCACATACTCTGCATACAACAATAGAGCCAAGCATCTCATACTAACACTGACATGAAATGGGAATTCGACATACACTGCAATACCATGCTCGTAAATCAAAAAACATCAAAAGATCACAAACAAATATAGCATAAAAATCAAACACCAGAATATAAAAAATTAACCTAGATCTAGAGAGCAAAAATACCGGAAATGAAGATTACACTACCCAGCATCTCTCTAATTTCTCAGCAAATAGACCACAGGTACACACAATGGATGAGTGTTAATCAAATCAATTTAAGCTAAAACCAAGAGTTCTATTTTACCTAGAAGTGTCATTGTCAGGATTGTGAGAGATGACAATAGCGTAGTCACCGGAAGCCCTAGCGAAAACACCGCGATCCCCAACATGATGCTCGACGTTGCAGACAACGGCACCCTCAGGGATAGATCTGATTGGCAAGACGTTCCCGACGACGAGATTGGCCTTCTTACCGCAGTAGACGAACTGGCCGGTGTACATGCCCTCGGCGGCGACGAAGAGCTCCTTCTGGTGCTGGTGGCGGAAAGGATGGCGGAACAGGACGCGTGCGAGCGGCGCGCCACGACCTGGATCGTGGAGGACCTCGGTGACGACACCCTTGAGGTAGCCATTGCGCTCGCCGAAGTCGAGGGAACGGAATCGGGCCGGGCCCTTGCGGTGATGGGTGTGGGACTTGAAGACGGAGCCTGCTCCCTTACGCTGCGCCCTGATCACACGACCCATTTCTCTTGTGTGTAGAAGTGTGTGTGGTTTGTGTAGAGGAGAGGAAAAAAGAACGGCGGGCGAGTGGTGGAAATGAGAAATGGTGATTAGATATAGGGTTTTAGAGACGTTCGTTTACGGGTAGAATTAGGTTTTGCCCTAGGGTTGTTTGTTGGGCAAATGGGCCTATTATTGATATGGTGATTTTCTCAAGTCTTGGTTGTGTTTCAGCCCAGATAATTTGTTGGTACGGCCCAATTTCCATATTGGAGTAAGACTGATGGACCTGGTTAAGAATTGAAAAGAAACTTCCATTGGTCCTTACATTGGTCTGTACACCCAAGATAAATATTTAATACAATAAATATATATATTTGTATTAGTCTTGTCAAAACAGGACAAAGTCTCCTTGCTGGAATGTTAGCCCGCGTGAATAAGATATTCAGGATTTATTGGCTCGCCCTATTAAACTCACGGGTTTTTACGGGTCGAAACGGGTTGACACACGGACTAGCCCATTTTTTAGTGTTTTTTTATTATTATTTTATTATAAATTTAAAATTAGAATTTATATTGATAAATTGAGGACATATTTCCATTCTTTTATTTCATGAGGCATTGAAATTTTTAAATATTATAGTATTTTTTAAAATTAAATTTTAATATAAAAATAAAGTTTAAAAATTGTCCGACCCGTGGACTGGCTCGTTAACCCGAGGGTCTTCAATCGCGGGCTGCGCGCGAAAAACGGGCCAGGCTTGCCCCGCCTCATTTTGGGGAAGCCTGCGGCTGGGCGAAACGGGCTGACCCGTTTGACATTACTAATTTGTACGATTGATTGTATCTTCTTTACGAGTTCATCTATATTATGAAAAATATTTATCACATTGATATTGATATTTATCAAATTGCAGATGTTAATATATATACATTTATATGAACGTAGATTGATATTTATTATAACAGAGATGAATATTTATCAATGAATATGAACATTTATTATAACAGACATGAACATTTTTATCACAATGAATATGAACATTATTATACTTGTTACAAAATTATAAATTTATATCGAGAAAAATATTTTTTTTCCCTTCAAAATTATACCCAATTTGACATTTTACCTCCTAATTTTTATTTCTTATAGTTTGTCTTATGAACTGTGCATTTTTTTTCACTTTACCTCCTATTGGAAGATTTCGGCGACCGGATCTCGGCACGTGATTAATGCAGGGTATTTTTGTCATGTCCTTTCGAAATTAGTTTTAGAGATTTTTTTTTTTGTCTCCCAAACTATACAGGATTTGACACTTTTCTCATAATCTTTTATTTCGTACACTTTGCCTCCTAAACTATGCGTGTTTTCCAAGGTTACCTCCCAATGGTAAATTGTGGCACAAAAAATCGAATGGATCTTGGCACGTGATTTCAACGTGAGATTTGTATGATATTTCCATCAATTTCTTTCGCAATTATTTTTAATCTAATAATCAAAACTAAAAGTCTGAAAACAAAACTAAAAAATCTGCCAATATAAAAAAAGAAGAAGAAGGATTATCACCTCCCACCATTCATGTAAAACTGTAAATCTNAAAGTCTGGAAAACAAGAAAAATATCAGACAAAAAAAAAGAAGAAGGATATTACCTCCAACCATTCATCTAAATCCATAGATCTAAGAAAAGCTAAAATATTGCTAAATATGAAAATGATTCAATTTCTTTACAATATTGTTCACAACGAAAATCTAACCACTACAATCTCTTCATTATCATTGTCAAACATCTTTCTATGCCAAAAAAAAGTGAAGAAGTTAATACACTCAATTCAAAAAACTTACATAAAACCACTAGATTTTAGTTCTAGAGCTTCTTGATTCAGAATTAAAATAGATATGACATAGTGCAAAAAAAGGGGTGGGGGGCAAGAATCAAAATCAGATCTAAAATTTTCAAAAAGAATTTGGGTTTAGGTTCCTTAGGTTGAGAAGTCAAGCGGGATAACAGAGACATTATGGTCCAAGCATGGTGCGACAGAACTATTGGAGGTGGCAAATTATGTGGAAGCGATTTTATTTGTACGTTCCTGAAGTCAGCAAATCTCATGACACGAGATAAAATAAAGCAGTAGCCACAACCCATAGGCGATGAGATGATGGTGTATGAATTTAGTAATGGCGGCGGGAACAGGAAACTTTTGATTTTGAGGGACATATAAGTTTTCTGTTATTCTGATTTTCAGTCTTGAAGGGTGGGCGAATTTCTTCTTCTTCTAATTGTTTTGTTATTATGCTCAATGGTATGCGGTGGTAATCATTTTGTTTATTTAAAACTTTTTTATTAGATTAAAATAAAATTGGAAAGAAAATGATAAAAATGCCCCTGAAAATCTTACGTTGAAATCACATGTCGAGCTCCGAATGATTTTTTGAGACAAAGTCTACCATTAAGAGGTAAACTGAGAAAAACTTATAAATTAGAAGGCAAATTGTCAAATCATGTATAGTTTGGGAGACAAAAAAATTATCTAAAAATAATCTCGTAAGGAAATGACAAAATTACCCCTGCGTGAATCACGTGCCGAGCTCCGGTTGCCGGAATCTTCCAATATGAGGTAAAGTGAAAAAACGCACAGTTCACTAGGCAAAGTGTATGAAATAAAAGATTAACAGATAATGTGTCAAATTGGGTATAATTTGGGAGTAAAAATTCTTTTTTCTCATTTATATTTAATGTAGTAAAAATAAAAATTTATCACAACATATATAAGATTTTATTTTGACAGAGATCATGCGGGTGTATGGTACAGTACACCCGAATGTACCTAATAATTTGCCAGAAATTCTAGGCAGGCCGCACACAACTTTTCTTTTATAGGAAGAGACAAAATATTACACGCACATTGTGTATGTAGCTACATATATACATATAAAATCTTTTTTAAATTGATGAATTCTTGTTAGATTGATAAGTTTGTGTGTTCAAAGTAATTGATGAAATTTTTTATTTAAATTGATAAACCTGAGTGAATTATTCAATTAAAATGATAAATATGTATATCTGAATTAACAATTCAAGTTCAAATGTATAATACAAAATAGTGTAGGATGAACGTAATAATAACTCAAGAGAGAGGTATTCCATCCTTTGTGGGTATCCCAAAGAAGAGGTATTCACGATGGGCTGAATCTTTGGGGGGATAATGGAGCAACTGAACTCTAACACCCCCACAATAGTCTAGAAAATTGAACTAGATAAAAGCTGCAAAGCAATAGGCCACCAGGCCAACGGGAAAATTATTAGTATTTCATTGAGTACCTAGAGATATACAATGTTCAATATATTTTTAAAGAAATGCGTTTTTATTTATTAGTGAATGTTCATTGGTTTTTCTTAGCTGTTTGAATTTTGTTTAACGGGCCGCGCATTGTTTGTATTGAAAATTGTTACATTTTAATTGATTTTTTTTTCTTTTTTACCAAAATGCCCATTAATTTTTCAATTGAATTCAATGAACATTGTATTAAAAGATAATGAGCATTCTATTAAAATATAATGAACATTACTTTTAATTGGATGTTCTTTATATAATTTTTCTATAGAACCAGATAGGGCTCCATTACGGAGCCCTATATAACACATGACATTCACCTCACCATGCATTTATAAAAAAAGAAACGAAAAATAAAAAGAAAAAATGATTAAGGGCTCAGATGAATGTCATGTCATTTATAGGGCTCCATGGTTCTATAGAAGAACCGGTTCTTTATATTTATCGAAGATTCATTACATTTTATCTAATGTTCATTATTTTTAACAGAATAATTATTTGTCTCTGGAAATTAAATGAACATTATATTCAAAATTAAGCATTCATTAGCAAACAAATTGAGATTTAATCAAAACTAACAAATATTACTAGTGATGTAAAAAGTTCTAAAATATTTATATATATACATATACACACACACAATTTATTGGTTCTACAAAAAGATGAGATATTTTGAAAACCATGTTAATCACCTCACACTACAAAAAACCGACAAATGCTGACGGGTAGACTATACTGACAGATTGTTGATGGATGGAGGCCGTTAGTGAAAAACCCGTCAGCATTGTCTATTGCCCATTATTTGGCGATGGGTTTGCTAACCGGTAGCTGACGGCCTTTACCCATCATCAATATTAAAATATACTCCCTCCGATTCTTAATAAATGACGTTCTGGCTTGGGATGAGATAATTAAGAATTGTGTAATCTGACTAAGTTGCCCCAAATAATCAATCTCTTAAATATTTATAATTATCTTTTACATAAAAAATTTTATTTATCTTTATCCATCTATCATACTTACGTATTTTCTAAAACTTATCTTTCACAAAATATTATTGATAAGTTAAAAAATAAAGAATTTATTAGGATTGTGATAGGGATAAAATAGACAGAAAAGATGATAAATATTTTAAACGTCATTTAATATGAAAACTGAGAAAGAGTTTAGAACGACAATTATTTAGGAACGGAGTGAGTATATGCTAACGGCCCTTTAGGTCATCAACATAAAATCTAAACAAATACACCTCGTCCCTAACATTCAATCTCTTTGCATATTTCTTCAAAAAGAATTTGACAAAGAAGAAAAAAAAAAACGCCCATCCTCCGCCTCCGACCACCACTACCCAGACCACCACCGCATCACCGACTTCTCTAGAAGCCAGAATCTAGCCTCTCTAGCTCACTAGTGCCACACACCGCCGTCGCGATCCAGCTCCAGCCTTCGTCGTCACCCACTCCAACTCCAGCCTCCACCGGCGCCACCCCGCCTCGTCACCAGCCTCCAGGTGTTTTTATCAATTTGTATTATTTTAATTTAATTATTGTGGATAAATTAGGGATTAATTAAGATTTAATTAATAGTTTAGGTTTAAATTATTGAGTTTAGGGGTAATTATACAATAATATTTAATTTAAGGGTTAATTTATAATTAGAGGTTAATTTATAATTAGGATTTAGGGTTTGGAGGTCGTCCAGGGTACAGTTAGGTATAATCAATTTCAATTAGAGCTTAATGACCTAATTAGGATTCAATTAGCAGTTGATTATGTAATTATGATTAAAATAAGGGCTATTTATGTAAGCATGATTGAATTAGGGATTGATTACATAATTAATACTTAATTAGGGATTAACTAGAAATTAATTTGAGAAATTAGAATTGAATTGTAAACATTTAGATATTTGGGTTTGATTTCGAAAATTAGGGTTAATTTGGGGTTTAATTGAGGAATATTTCAAAAAAATAGGGTTGAATTATTATTTGAATATTTGAGTTTGATTTTAAAAATTAGGGTTAGTTTGAGATTTATTTACCAATTACTTAGAATTTTAGGGTTAAATTGTATATTTCATATTTAAAAAGTTTTAAAATATGCGTGGTGGGGTTTCAAATGTCGTGGTGATAGGCAAGTGAATATTGGTTTAATTAATATTTATATTATGATATGTGATTAATGTATACATGTTGTAATTGGTTGGTGTATACGTCGGTGATGACGTATTGTACAGTGCCGACCAGGAGGTTCCGTTCCTTCAATAATGGATTTTTTTAATGTGATGGTAGTAAAAAAAAGTTTAAAACGTGATTGGTAGGAGTTTTCAAATGTTGTGGTGATCAGAAAGTGGATGTTGTGTTTAATTAATATTTATGTTATGATCTGTGAATAATATATACATGTTATACATGTCAGTGATGACATGGTGTACGGTGTCGACCAGAATATTTTGTTCTACATTCAAACACTTTACCTTACACTCATCTGGGATTTAATATCAAATAGAGAGTTTGATACTAAATTCTAAATTGTCCATTTATTTGGATAGTTTTAGAATGTAATTGTAATGTCATTATATTAGTTCGTAGGTATTTTGTGAACTTTTGAATTCCGATTTCTATCTCTCATTTATTCTCGGTTGTACTGCAATATATGTGTACTTAGAGAACTAAGGGGAGGTGTTGCCGAAATTTTCAGGTTCTCAAAATGCATATTAAGATTTTTTTATTACTAAATATCACATTCTTTAATGGGATAGGGACCTTAGCAAAAATTCAATCTTTTTCTATAGGCACTCCCATAACGCTCATTTATCTATAATTCAATCATCTATATTATTAATTATAATATGATATCTTAGGATGAGTTCTGATCGCAGATGTACAACCGAAGGTGTACGGTTACCTGTCCAATGCGTTCGTGGAAGGAGTGGAGAGTTTTATAAAATTTGCACTCACCCATTAGGCAATGAAGGAAGGGGAAAATTTGAAGTGTTCTTGTGGTCATACTAAATGCACGAACTACAGTTACCACTATGTAAATGAGATCAAATTTCACCTTGTTAAAAATAAGTTCTTACCATATTACTACATCTGGACATTCCATTGTGAAACAAACCTTGATTTTAGGTATCGTGTCAAACCTCAAGTTCACGTTGGAGGATCATCTTATGCCGCTCCTAAAGAATTCTCAAATACCTATATCAATATAGTTCACGATCCAGTCGGCCTAAACTTTGTATTGAGCCCTAATGTAGAAAAACAGACAAATCCTGAGGCTTAGAAGTTTTATAATATATTGAGTGCTAAAACTCAACCTTTGTATCCTGGATGTGAGGAACATTCTCAACTATCTCTAGTTGCCCGTCTCATGAACCTTGAGGCCAAAATTACATGTCCCAAAAGTGTTATAATCAAGTACTCGATTTAATCATATAAGTTGTACCAAAAGATCATCATATACCAGATAACTTCTACAAGAGTAAGAGGTTATTGAAGGGCATGGGCCTACCAGTCGAGAAGATCGATTGTTGCCTAAATAATTGTATGGTCTATCGGAGAGAAGATTTCAATTTGACCAGTTTCAAGTTTTTCAACCATCCTCGATTTACACCCGCTAAGTAGAGAAAAGAAAAAAGATAGAAAGGCAGCATTGCATATAAGAAGATGTATTATTTTCCATTAACTCCTCATTTGCAAAAGCTATACGCATCTGCAGCAACTGCAAAGGACATAAGGTGGCACGTAGAACACGCTGTTGATGATGGTTTGATGCATAGATTTAGAGGCTTGGAAATATTTCAATCAAACGCACATGGAGTTTGCTGCCGAAAGTCAAAATCTAATATTGGTCCTTTGCACAGATGGTTTTCAACTTTTTGATAGTTTTGGGATGCAATATTTCTCGTAGGCGGTGATAGTCACACCATACAACTTGCCTCCATATATGTGTATGAAAGAGCAATACATGTTTTTAAGTGTTCTTGTTCCAGGCCCCAAAAACCCGAATGATAAGATATGTGTGTTTCTACAGCCTCTAGTTGCCGATTTGAATCAGCTATTAATGGTCGGTGCACCCTCGTATGATATATCTAAAAAATAAAATTTTTAGTTGCGGGTAGCCCTTATCTGGACAATAGCGATTTCTCCGCCTACTCTATATTGTCTGGTTCGAGCACGACTGGGAAAACGACTTGTCCATATTTCATAGAACATTTGAATGTATTTACTCTCAAGTGCAGTAGGAAACAATATTGGTTGATAATCATCAGAAGTTTCTTGATTGTGGTCATACTTTTCAAAAAGACAAAAGAAATTTTCTGAAAAAAAAAGAAAGGTGGAGACTCCATCGCCGAGCGTCTGGTCATGAATGGAGATTCTGGAAGAGATAAAAAGCTTGGGACTTTTGAAAGTTATTGGTCCCGATGCAGTGCGCCTCAATAGATACATATCCAAATCAAGTGGTTGGAGGAAAAGAAGCATATTTTGGGATTTTCCATAGTGGAACACAAATTTGATTCAGCATAATCTATACTTTATGTACATTGAGAAAAATATGTTTGATAATGTGTACAACACGGTTATGAAAATCGATAAGAAGATAAAATACACTCCCAAATCCAGGGATGAATGAACGGATATTATTTTCGTCCTGGTCTACAACAAGACAAAGAAGGAAAGTACCCTAAAGCTAGTTACACATTGGAAAAGACATCAGAAGTTCCCTTGTGTGAATGGGTGAAACTCTTCAATTTCCAGATAGATATGCATCAAATCTGGGGCGTTGCGATGATATGAAGAGATTGAGATTGTTCAAGATGAAGAGTCACGACTGTCATGTGTTCATATAAAGGTTGATACCAACTACTTCCCCATCCCGTGGGGAAGGCCCGCATAGAGTTGAGTTTGCTTTTAAGAACCTTAGCTGCAGAGTTGTTGGGATTGATGATATGAGTCATTTGGAGTGTGATATTCCTCTAATTTTGTGCCAACTTGAAAAGATCTTTCCGCCTAGTTTTTTTGACTCCATGGAGCATTTGCCAGTTCACTTAGCATACGAGGATAGAATTGAAGGTCCAGTGCAATATAGGTGTATGTATCTATTCGAGAGATTTCTTCGCAAACTGAAGGATAACGTGAGGAACAAGGCACGCGTCGAGGGCTCTATAGTAAACGCATATCTTATCGAAGTGGTGTCAACGTTCACTTTGTACTATTTTGAAGATGTTAATGAAAAGGACAAACGATGGACTTTCACTTCATGTAATATGATGGATTTATCAGCAGGGAATCCGCCTTCGACCATCCCAGCCACCCCGTCCACTACTAGTACTAGGGGTGTGCAAAACTAACCATGACCGAAAAAACCCAAACTGGACCAGACCAGTGAGGTCTACGGTCCTTAGAAAATATACTTTTCGGGTTCTGATCCGGTCCGTTCCAAACTCATAAGGATCTAGTCCGGACCGTAATAGACCGGAATATAAATTTTTATCATTTTTTAATTTTATTTCTCAAACTACTCTGACTCTATTTAAGTGCAATTATTTTTTCCCAATTTTCCCCTTTCGTTCGTAACATTTCTCCAAAATCTAACCCTAAATCTAATCTTCCTCTCTTTGAGTTCCAGTTAAGTTGCCGACCGACCAACCCAGTTGAGTCACCAGTCCATCTCCTCTCTCTCAAAGCAACGATGAACTCTTCTGCGAGCAACAAATAGTCCGCCAAGATTGAGGTCTAATTACATATAAACATATATAAATCTTCGATTTTAGTTTATCATTTATTTGAAAAAGAACTTTGTTTCTAATTTGTTGATTGTGTTTGTTTAATTTTGAAAATGAAAGGGCATATAGTTTTTTTAATTTTCATCCTCGTTTTGACAGTATTGGGTTAAAAAAGGAATTAAAAAGAAAAGGAAAAGAGTTTGCATAGATTTGCTTTCATCATTTATATGTAGTTTTACTTGGTGGTATAAAAACAAAGCTCAGTTTGTTGGTTGGTGATTGTCCCCAGAATCAAAGAGAATCTCTGTTGCTCTACTTAACACACATGCAATTTATTTTTTTACTTCAAATCTTGCTGACATTTGTTGAATTATTTTTGTGAGTTTCAAACTGTCTGACATTCGTTTTCATGATTTTTCTATCAAATAATTTAATTAATTGAATAAGGAAAGAAACAAAGTGATGGGCGAAAGAGTGACAGGCAAAAGAGTGGTAAATTTTTCTGGCTTATTTTTTTTTTCTTTTATGAGGATTTTGATTATTAGTTCTAGTTAATATCTCACTATAATGCATCTAATTCATCAGACCAGATAAAATAGAAAGTGAATTTGAAAGTGAAATAGAAAGTCTAGTCCCAGATTAGGAGCACTTTTATTAATTAACTCATCTTTGCTCTCATCATTTACAAAGTGTAATCTTATTTTGAACACATATAACAGCAAGGACACCATAATTTTATTTCAAATCATACTTGGTTTATTTGAATTTATTAGCTAATTAGTTTGATTGAACTAAAGATTTAGTTTATTTGATCATTGGTATATTTCTTAAATAATTGGTGGTTTTGCAACAGAAATATGAGTAAATCAATATCCATGGAATTGTCCACGAAACATTCATGCAACGTAAGTTGGAGGAGATTATTCTTTATTATTATTTTTTGTTACGTTGCGTTAATGATAAAGCTAACTATGTTATTTTATTAATTTCTTAGATGACGCGCTCCAATGTGGGAGGGACTGAGGAGACCCTTGACTCCCCTGCACAGTTAGAGGYAGACGRCTCAWCARAAAAGAGAGYTAAGACAAAGCGGGATTACGTGAAAACACCGAGAAAGAAAAGAGGGGAATAGTGGGAGGATTTTGATGAAAATAAGGATGAGAACAAATGTGCGAAGGCTATGTGAAAATTTTGCAAGAAGACATATGCTTGTGATTCAAACATGAACGACACCAAAAATGTCAAGAACCAGTTTTGTGCTTCTCTAGATAATCCGGGGGAATAAAGGCAAAGGTAAACAATCTCAACTTATCTTCGAAAACACTGATGACAGTACCTTAAAAAATGAAAAATCGGGTCTTTAATGCGAAAGATGTTAGAGAAGTTGTGAATGAGATGGTAATTAAGGATGAGATGCCATTTAGATCTATCAGTTGTCAATCGGGTCTTTGTTGCTTAGGCTGCCTTTAACATACCTTCACGCACCACTATGTCACGTGATTGTTTTAAACTTTATTTGAAAGAAAGAGAAAAATTGAAAGAGTTTTTGAGAGTCTCGTGTCATAGGGCGTGCTTGACAACTGATACTTGGACATCTTTGCAAATGAACAATTATATGTGTGTTACTCCTCATTTTATTGATGATGATTAGAAATTTCAAGAGAGAATATTGAATTTCTGTCTTATTTCTAGTCATAAGGGAGAGATCATTGGTAGGGCACTTGAAGATTGTTTGAATTATTGGGATTTGTGTCGTAAGATTTTAACTATGTCGTGACTATTAATAATTCAACTCCCAATGATGTTGCTTGTTCATATTTGTCAGAAATGGCACGAGGGAATGGGTGTATTGGCGGGGGAAAGAATTTGAAAATGAGATGCATGACACACATCATTAATCTTATCGTTAAGGCTGGTTTGAAATTATGCGATGTATATGTCGATAAAGTGCAGGCCGTAGTTAAGAATATCAGAGGGTCTCCTGTTAGATTACATGTATTTTGACAACAAGTGGAGAAATGTAAGATTGATAGTAAGGCAACTCTATGTTCTGATGTGGCTACAAGATGGAATTCCACTTACATGATGTTATCTGTCGCATTGAAACTTAAAGCTGTTATTTCTCGAACAAAGATTCCGGTTGATGTTGAAATGAAATTAGGTCCTCTTACTGCTTCTGACTGGAACAAGATTAAAATGCTTACCAATTTCCTACGGGAGTTTTATAACTTGACAAACTGAGTGTCGGGCTCCTTGCATGTCACTAGCAACTTTATGGCTTCTCAAATACGCCAGACTGTGAAGGTGTTAAATCAAATGTCTATCCATGATGACGGTACGTTGCGAGCTATGGCCATTGAGATGATAAAAAAGTGCTGGAAGTATTGGGGTGAACTTGATAAAATGAATATGTTTATATTTGTGGCTCTCATACTCGATCCATTTTATAAGTTTCGTGGTGTGGAAATTGCTATTAATGGCATATTTGGGCAAGAAAGTGCAGATAACTTGGTAAAGAAGGTGAAAGATTTTGCTTATGAGTTGTTTGATGAGTATAGGAGTCTTTATGCTCCTTTGAGTAGTGCAAGTGGCGAGTCGTTCTTACGTCCATCAATTATTGAATATGATGAAAATTCAAGTTGGTTAGCCGAACTAAATGAGCAAGTCACGAGAGGGGCATCACATGAAGATGAGATTTCAAGACCCGAGTTCGATTCGTATTTTGTTGAAATAAAAGGCGAACATAAGAGAAGAATATTTTGAATTGGTGGAAACTCAATGGTCCCAGATACCCTATACTTGCACGCATGGCTTGTGATATCCTTGCTATACCAATTTCTACTGTTCCTTCTGAATGTGCATTTAGCACTGGAGGAAGAACTCTAGATCAATATAGAGGCAGTTTAGGTCCTAGCTTAAGATTAATATTTTAACTGTGTAAGTATTTTTTTCATTCCTATATTAACATGATAGGCGAGAAATTGTGCTTTAATTAATGATTTAATCTCTATATTTTTATGTGCTTAATATTCTCATATATGTTTAATTCCCGCGTATTTACTATTACGAATGGAGGAGCACCAATTGCATATTTTCTCTCTATTTTGCAGTATTTGGTGCTATATTTATCAAAGGATGTCTCACAAGGAAGTAGAGAAACAAGAATCAACCAAATGATGAGAGAAAACCGGCGAATCAGGGAGGTAGCGTCGATGCTGAGGATGTCTCGCGTCAGTCGACGCGATGTGCGGTGTTGCGCTGGCTGTGCGCACGTCAGTTGACGCCATGTCGACGCACTATCGACGCTCATGCTCTGAAGCGTCGATCAGAAGGGCGTCAGTCGACGCAATGTCGACGCTCATGTTCTGAAGCGTCGATTGGAGGGGCGTCAGTCGACGCAATGTCGACGCTCATGTTCTGAAGCATCGATGGGAAGGGCGTCAGTCGACGCCTATGCAGAGCGACGCAGGTGGGTGATGCGCGTCGACGCCGAGGGCTGGTTCACGTCAGTCGACGCTCCGTCGACTCGGTAGAATTATTTTAGGAAGAATCTTGGGCGGCAAGAAATAGGAATTCTATATAAACTCGACCCAAACTCGTCAAAAACAGATTTTGACACAATCCT
This sequence comes from Phtheirospermum japonicum, assembly GCA_014905375.1. Lineage (NCBI taxonomy): Eukaryota > Viridiplantae > Streptophyta > Magnoliopsida > Lamiales > Orobanchaceae > Phtheirospermum > Phtheirospermum japonicum. The sequence continues at coordinate 487,259 of BMAC01000213.1, forward strand.
AGGGTTCCAAGGCTTGAAGAGGGGATCCCAATTCACCCAATAAACAAGAGCTTGAAGATCCAAGACCAACAATCCAAGATCTAAGCTTTCTTATCTCTTCCATATCTTAGAACAATGTTTTATTTCTTTATTTTCCTGTTATTCTACGAACTCCATGAGTGAGTAGATTGTTTTATCTAGTTCTAGGGATGTGGAAACCCTCGTGAAACTATGTTTAATTGATTTATGCAATATTATCTTTCGTTTTTCTTATGCGATTGTTTGTGTTATCTTGTTTACATATCATGTTTGCTAAATTCATGACATGATTGCTTGATTCTTAATTTGGATTGGCCACCTAGATTAGGGATTTGGTTATCAATTGCTAGAAAGAGAACTGCTTCCCGTGTAATTGTCGTAGTTTCGATTTCTCTGAAGCAACTAATGGTTTCGTATCATTAGGGGTAACACAACATAGGTTGAATAAACCGAGCTTATGCGTTTATTGCTTAGATTAACCTATTTGCCTAGATATTAATGCTGTTGTTGGGTTGAATCTAGAGAGCTTATTCTAGGTTATTCAATAATTAGAATCAATTAAAGAGCTTATTTTAATTGAGTAAACGGTAAGGGTAAATTCGAGTAGCAGAGCTTATTGCTACTTAGGGTTTTTAGTCGCATATGATGAGTGGATTATGATATTGTGATTGGTTAAATAAGTGGAACGAGGGTGGAAACGGAACTAGGACTGGGAGCTTAATTGATTTGTTTCGTTATTTAAATTCTTTAGTTATTTATTTTGTTCTCTTAGATTAGTTTACTATTCTCACCCCGTTTATTTGTTTAAGTAAAATACGAATCACAATTTAACCACACTCCTCGTGGGATCGACCCTTACTTATCGCTACTACTAGTTGGTAGAGAGAAGTTGAGGAAAAATAAATATTTAATTTGACGCTTAACGACGAGCGGTCAAATTTTGGCGCCGTTGCCGGGGAGTGACGCGTTTAAATTGTGATTTGACGTATTTTAATATTTTAGTATTTTTAATTTTAATTTTAGTTTTTGTTTTCTTTATTTCCATTAATATTTTTTTAGATCTTGTGACTATGGCAGAAGGTAGAGAACGCACGTTAAAAGAGCTAGCAAATCCGGATCTTCCGCATCAACAACTATGCATCACGTTTCCAACCTTGGAGGATGCTAATTTCGAATTGAGATCCGGATTAATCTATCATTTGCCGGCGTTCCATGGATTGGATGGCGAAGACCCATACAAGCATTTGAAGGAATTTCATGTCATATGCACGAGCATGAAGCCCGCCGGAGTAACTGACGAACAAATTAAATTGCGAGCGTTTCCATTTTCCTTGAAGGGTCTAGCCAAGGATTGGCTTTATTATTTGCCTCCTGGATCCATCACCACGTGGATGGCGTTAGAGAGGGTATTTTTGCAGAGATATTTTCCCGCTTCACGAGTGGCGAGCTTGCGTAAAGATATTTGTGCAGCAAGACAAGCGCAAGGAGAGACATTGCATGAGTATTGGGAGCGTTTCAAGAGACTCGTCGCTAGTTTCCCTCAGCATCAAATGGGCGAGGAGTTATTAATACAATACTTTTATGAAGGTCTCTGTCTCACTGATAGAAACATGATCGATGCGGCAAGCGGAGGCTCACTCATGGATAGGACACCGACGGCAGCAAGGGAGTTGATCTCGAACATGGCGGCCAATTCTCAGCAATTCAGCTACCGTGATAATTTGTTGAGGTCGGTAAATGAAGTAGACACTGGTTCGTTGCAAGCTCAGTTGGATGAGTTGAGGTCCACTATCGTTAAGAGGGATACGGTTCGACCATGTAGATTGTGCCACACATTCGATCATGTCACCGATGATTGCCTAACACTACGAACCAATCTCAAATTAGGAGCCTATGGAGTGAATCTATTTGCCTAGATATTAATGCTGTGAGTGGATTATGATATTGTGATTGGTTAAATAAGTGGAACGAGGGTGGAAACGGAACTAGGACTGGGAGCTTTATTATTATTACTTATTTTCTTAATTGCTTCGTTTATTTGATTTTAATTGTTTTCTTTAATTATTTATTATTCTTAGTTTAATTTGCAATCCTCTCACCCCGTTTATTTGTTTAAATAAAATACGAATAATCACAATTTAACCACACTCCTCGTGGGATCGACCCTTACTTATCGCTACTACTAGTTGGTAGAGAGAAGTTGAGGAAAAATAAATATTTAATTTGACGCTTAACGACGAGCGGTCATAACACGTTTATTACCCATCTCTTTACTACTAATAGTTTTATTTGATGTATGCATTTTATTAGATGGCACAAGTACTCGTATGTACTGAAGAATGGCTACGTGCAAGGAGGAAAGACACCGATGAGGAAGATTTATGCGAGGCTGATAAATTAAAATAAGGTATTTGATTACATATTCAGTTTTTACAAATATATTAGCTTGTTTTAATTTAATTACAAATAGTTTTTTTTTTTTGCAGAACACTTTTGTAAATAAATTAGTTTTGACACTTTTGATATAATGATTAGATTTGGAGAAGAATTGTCTAGTTGATTTCCATGAAGGAACATTTTTTATTTCTTTCTGATCTAAAGGTATCAATACAATATTTTTCTTCTTCCTGATCTAAAGGTTAATTTTTCAAATTCAAAATTGTGTTTTTTTTTAACTAGTTGCTTTGTTTTTGTGGTTTTTTGCTATTATTTTTTCTTTTTGATTATTGTGTTATAATTATGCATATGGTATTTAGGGTTTGACATTCTTAATTTGACAGTCTATGGGAGACAATTGAGTTGGTTGGTATTCGAAATATTATGCTGTGCAAGAAGTCTAAAATCAAGAATTATGTTGCGGGCAAAAATTCAACTGTTGCTGCCGCATTGTCTCATAAAAGGTCTGGAAGTTGGAGGGCTTGGTTTCATAAGTCTCATACTATGAAGAAGATGTTATAATGAAAATTGTTGTTTTTGTGGCTTTTTAATAAAGTGATTGCCGTTTGCTTAGATTTTGAAAACAGAGTAAGTTTTATTTTTGTGGCTTGGGAACTTCTCTAAAAGATATAAGCTCAATGACTCTTGATTGATGTATTATAATATATACATTATTATTATTAGGGATAATTTTTCTTACCCCCCCAATGTATGCAGTTTTTTTCACTTTGCCCCTCGAAGTATTTTTTGTTCCACTTTGCCCCCTGATGTACAATAATTTTTGACGTTGCCCCCCAAACTTTATTTCTGGCAGAGTATTCTTTCTAGATTCAATCGACGGGCAGCTGTGGGGCAAAGTGAAAGAATTTTATAGTTTGGGGGGTAAAGTGCACAAAATCTTATACTTTGGGAGGTAAATTAAAATAATATAAATATTAAATTTTTGTTTTAAAATTTTATATTTGAAAAAGATATATAATTTTAATCTTATACTCACACACACAAAGTTGTCAATATAATTCCAAATTAAAAAAAAAAACCATAAATTTCCAATTAATACTTATTATTTTCTAAATATAAATATTGTCAAACATCTTTTATATTATTAAATATGAAATACATGAATAAGTATTATGTAAATTATTAGGCTAAGTAATATAATAATACATTATTATGTATTATGATTGAACAAAATAAAATAAAGGTGTATTTCGTATATGCAATGTAATATTATGATACGAAAAATAAAATTATCATTCAATATTATTATTTGTATAAAAGGTGTGATTAAATACTATATTAATCATGAGTAATTATATAAGATTATAATTATCGAATGATTAATATAATTAAAATATTGATATTATAAGATTTTAGTTATATTAATCATTCGATAATTATAATCTTATATAATGATTAATGTACACATGATTGATTAATATAGTATTTGATCACACTTTTTATACAAATAATAATATCGAATGATAATTTTGTTTTTCGTATCATAATAATTTACATAATACTTAGTCAAGTGTTTAATAATAATAATATAAAAAATATATTGACAATATTTATATTTAGAAAATTATAAATATTAATTGGAAATTTATGGATTTTTTTTAAATATAGAATTATATTGACAACTTTGTGTGTGTGAGAGTATAAGATAAAAATTATATATCTTTTTCAAATATAGAAATTTTAAATTTTTTTTTTGATATTTATATTATTTTAATTTGGACACCCCAAACTATAAGATTTTTTGCACTTTACCCCCAAACTATAAGATTCTTTCACTTTGCCCCTCAGCTGCCCGTCGATGGAATCTAGAAGGAATATTCCGTCGAAAATAAAGTTTGGGGGGCAATGTCGAATTTTATTGTACATTAGGGGGCAAAGTGGAACAAAAATTATTTCGGGGGGCAAAGTGAAAAAAAATTGCATACATTGGGGGGCAAAAAAGATTATCCCTTATTTTTAACAAAAGATACCTTATGGGATATTGTTGCACAGGCATTGATTTCAGAATTTGTTTGTTTGTTATAAACATGTTTGATAAATCACTTCTTTTCTGTTTGATAAACCAACCATTTGAAATCAATGGCTGATATATAGGCTTTTATGTTTTAGTTGGGGATATGATTTTTATAATTAAAAAATCGGTCCATTTACGGTCTAGACTAGACCAGACCGTAATGGGACCAGACCGTTACAATCCAGTCCGGTCTATGGTAAGATATGTCCACCGGTCCAACCCGGAACTGATTTTTCGTGTGCATCCATTCAGGTCTGGACCGTATGCATACCCCTAACTAGTACATCCAGATGCCACATGCCACCACATCCTAATATTCTAAGGAGCTCATAAAACGTAACTTATGTAGATCTATAGCTCACTTGTGGCACCGCCCTCTCCACGAGTGGAAGATAAAGTGGAGAATAGAGGGGAGAGTCCCCACGTGCATGTGCGAGAACATATGAAGGAGGTGGCTAGTAGATTTTGAGAAGTCGAAGAATAAAAGGTGATTGGAGCAGGCGAGCAGGAATAGGATGAGTGAGCCCGATGGCCCTAGTACTGGGATATCGAAGCACATAGTCAATTTTGAACTACGATTAGTCATGCACGTTAGCTCGTAAGTAAATTTGAATGTGTTTGAAAATTTATCTCGTAAGTAATTAATTAGTTCATAATTAGTGGTAAATCAAAATATAATTTAAATATTGAATACAACGTGAGGATATGAGTAAGGAACTCACTGCATTTGAGCTTTTCTTGACTATGCACCAGAGACCCGACGACACATTCACTTATCCTGTATCGCAGCAGACAACTATGTGTGTGTGTATGTGTATCTTTTTTAATACTAATTAAGATAAACTATATATTAATCAAAATATTTCAGGAAGAATATCAGAGAGGTCTAAAGGAGATATGTGCGGCATTAGAGGACCCTATCGACGTGCGGCATCATAGGTCTATCTAGAGACTATCGGGGTGAAGAAGGGTCACCGAATAAGCGTGGGATGCTTAGGGAGTTTTCTTGCTTCGAAGACTACCATAGGTGGTACCTCATCTACTCCAGATAGCCGTGTTACGGAGCTCCACAAATATCTTTTAAGAGTCAGGTCGAGACTCAATTCGAGGCAAATGAGCGTGCACATCAGGATCAGCTGTAGGCAATACACGGGGCGCATGCACGTGAACGGCTCAAGATGCAGGCGGCTCTCCATCAGCAGGTGATGGAGGAAGTCACAGCAGTGATGAGAGCGCGACCTCGGCAGCCTCCCTCTGATCCTCCAAAGTACTAGTGTTAGATTAAAGAACATTTTCAGAATATTTATGTTTGATATTTGATTTAAACCATAAACGTTTCATGTAAAGTAAATAATAAAAAATATATATAAAATGTTGACGGCTCAAAGCCCGTCAGCAGAATTTTTAGAATACTGACGGACAAACCCGCCAGCAAAGTTCTAAGAATGCTGATAGCGTTGAACCGTTAACATTTGCTGACGTCACATATACCCATCAACAAATGCTGACAGATACTGAATGACGGCCAGATGCTTCCCGATAGGTAATACCCATCAGTAGGACATCGCCAAATGCTGACGAGTAGGGTTATTCCGCCAGCGTACAGTTGTCGACGCAAAAAATGCTGACGGGTACTATCCGTCAATAAAATGGATACTGACAGATTTGCTAACGGTTACACCTGTCATCATTTATCGATTTTTTCTCAATGTCACTTTAAAGTCATTATTAGTAACACAATGGGAATGCCATGTTAATATCATTACATTTATAATAACTTAGTTTAATGAGACAAAGACAAATTTTATTTGAATTATCGAGAATATATGAAGATGTCGAAACTAAAAGTACAGCTAAGTCTTTAACAACTAATGCATTTGAGAATATGGATTTTTTTTTGGGCATGACTATACAACATAACATTTTGAATAAAATTAATTCGAATAGCAAGAAATCACAACTTGAATGTATGCAAATTGATGCCGCAATAAATATTTTGAAAATTTTGAATAGCTAATTTTGAAAAATATATGGAGCAAAGATTTCAATAAACCATTTCATTGCATCTAAAATGGAAATTAATCATATTTTCACTCAAAAGCGTAAAACTCGGAGGAAAAATTATTTTATGAAAAATTATTTTATGAAAAATTTCATGAAGAGATTTCATTGTCTTCTTAAGAGTCTTTTGGAGTTATTTATTTTATTGTTGTAAAATTGTTATTTCATTTTTAAAGAGTAGATTTTATTTGAGGTTTTTAAAGGTATATATATATATTTTGTTTAATTATAAAAGATTATCTTTATTGAATGAAAATAAATTACATGAATATTGCGTTAAGTTTTAAGATACCATAACACATAATGGTACATTTAACATTAAGACAAAAATATTGCGTTAAGTTTTATGATTTATTTTTTGAATTGCAATTGTTAAATGTGTTTACAAACAAAAATAAATTAAGACAAATTGAAGGTTATTCTTTGATTCTAAAATACTATTGTTTTGTAATACATATATATACTGAAAACCATTTTTCACTTTTTGCCATGAGCTCCTAAAATTCAGGGCCAGCCCTGAACCCTGAACCCGAGGGCTAGACCAGGTCACCGTTTCGTTTCTCAAACACTCATCAACATTATTATCACATATAAACAGAGTAACCAACCACCCTAGTTCTATAATTCACGTCTCTCTCTATATGTATGATTTAGTGTCCCATTCGGTAGTTTCTGTTTTTATATGGGATCCTAACGTGTAAGCAAAAGAATGAGATTGCTTAACGGGCCGCCAACCCAAAGGAGCCTAATTGCGTCGCTATTTTTCCAATTTTCTTGGCTTCCACAATTCATCTTCCATCATACACCCCCCCCAAAACCCAAAACAATATTTAATTAGCAACACTATTTCTTTTCTTATTCTAATCTACTTAATTACGTAAATTAAAGCAACACCCAAAACCTAAAAATTAAAAGAGCTTAAATTTTGCCTCCAAAAGTTTTAATAATCAAATTACTCAACCAATGAAAATAACCATTGTTTTAGTTTTAGCACTCTTATTGTCTGTATTGGCATCATTCTTCATTGTCAAGTGTGAGTCCATAAGCCGGGCGGATTTTCCAGATGGCTTCACCTTTGGGACTGCTTCTTCAGCTTACCAGGTTCGTTCAAATTTAATTCTTGTTTTTCATGTTAATTTCTTCTTGTAAGTATAATAGAGGGATAATTGTATTTTGTCTAATGAGTTTTGCATTTTGCCAATTAAACATTGATTTTTCTTTTACACCCCAACTTTGAACATTTTGCACTTTATTATTATCTCTGTTTTATTACGTTAATAAAGGGATAATTGTATTTTGTCTAATGAGTATTGCATTTTGCCAATTAAACTTTGATTTTTCTTTTACACACCTAACTTTGAACATTTTGCAATTTATTATCTCTATTTTATTACGTTCTGGGAGAAACTTATCATGAGTTGACACGTGTTAACTTCTGAGAATTTAAAATGAAATGAATCACACATATTTAACTTTGAATATTTTGCACTTTGTTATCTCCAGTTTATTACTCTGTTTTATTAACTGATAGCAAATTTTAATCAATCGTGAGTTGACACATGTTAACTTTTTGATTGAGAAAGTATGAACAAAACGCACCACATGATTCATAAGGTAAAATATGTAATTTGAAAATAAAATGATCAGTTTGAAGGAGCTGCAAATGAAGGAAACAAAGGAGAGAGCATATGGGATACCTTCGCCAAGCAACCTGGTTGGTGATCTATCTTTCCTTTCATGACTCCAAAAGTCGCAAATTTGAGTTAATGACCTTTTTTTTCTCTTTTCCAAAAATAGGAAGAATATTGGATTTCAGCAATGCAAACACCGCGGTTGATCAATATCATCGGTTCAAGGTGAGTATTTTAATTTGTCAAATTCTAAATTCCTCTAGTTTCGGAACCTTAATTAAGTTTATATCACATGCCTTATTTGTTTGTATTAGATTATTATGTAAATAATTGATGTATATCTTTTATATTAGTTATCCCATTAATATTCTATGATAATATCTTTAAACGGGAATGATAATATCCTAGGATATAAATGGGATAATTTGCATGCCTAATATAAAAGATATACATTGATTAATCTAAGTAGTTCGTTACTCCTTTCGTTTTAAATACTTAATTTTGTCATAAATTAAATATCGTTTTTGAACTTTTTTTACCATTTTGTTTCAATTTTATTTTCGTTTATTTTAAAAAATATAAATAATTTTATGGTAATAGAATAATTAACAATTAAATAGAAATATTATTAATTAATTGATGATGTATTAGTCAAAAATTCATGCTCATTAATTTAGAAAAAAAACTATAAAATGACAATTAAAAATAAACAAGGAAGTAATTTATTTTTATTTTTTTATTATCTATTATATAGAGTAATTTTTATAAAATACTATTCACTAGTTTAAATATTGCTATTAACTATGAATCACATCATTTTATTGTTTTATTATTGCTATATTGCATCAACTCTTGTTATTATATTTTTATCACATGTCCAATTGGGCGTGTAAAGCTGTTTTGTTGAGTGAGGAACTGATCAATTTCCAAAACACAAAAAGAATACATTCTTCTTTGGCCTTCATCTTGCTTGAGCAGTTGCCACCTGTACAAACCAAGATGCTAAAAGGAATTCTACATTACAAAAAACAGTAAAAGCCAAAACTTTGGATAAAGTTATTTTGAGAGGATAAGAATGCCCCAAGTCTCGAGTTATCCAAAATTCAATGTTAAGTATCAAGTCACATGTACAATATATATGTATGATAAATTAAGAAGTGTACCAATATAAAAAATAAATAATAGCTTAAAAGAATTTGAAATCAATTTTGTAATAATTTCATCCCGACAAACTCAATTGATTTGTTATAAAGAATATGACATCCACAAATTTTAAGGTTGAGTGAAAAAACAACATTAGTTTAGTCAACTTTTTAAGGCATGAGTTTTCCCAATCAACCTGAGACAGGGTGACATAGACTTGATGAAGGACTTGGGCATGGATGCTTATAGATTCTCCATCTCATGGTCTAGAATCTTGCCAAGTAAGATTCTTCAAACTTTTTTTTTTATTTTAAATTACTTTCGGAGGGTTATAATCAATAAATTTCTATATTTTTGAACTTTATAATGGCTTTAGTATGTGCAAATATCGACAGATGGAACCGGGGAACCAAACCCAGAAGGGATACAATATTACAATAATCTAATAGATGCGTTACTAGAAAAAGGTTTGATTCAAAGAATTATTATTTAAAACTTATATCACGAAAACATTTGCATATTATACAATAAATTTTTTATTTTTTATCAATTCTGTTAAGGTATCCAGCCGTACGCAACTTTATACCATTGGGACCTTCCACAAACGCTTGAAGATAAATACGAAGGACTTTTGAACAACCAAGTAGTGTACGTGCATTTTTTTTTTTTTTTCTATATCACAATGATAGGCTTAATCAATAAATCTTAATTCTTCAACATTCAACTTATACTGCAGAAAGGATTTCGAAAGCTATGCTAGTATCTGTTTCCAGGCTTTTGGAGATAGAGTGAAAAATTGGTTGACTTTCAACGAGCCCCACGGTATTGCAATCCAAGGTTACGATTTAGGGGTTCAAGCCCCGGGCAGATGTTCTATACTCGGAAATTTAATCTGCAAAAAAGGAAAATCATCGGTCGAACCTTATATTGTCGCTCATAACATTCTCTTGTCTCATGCGGCTGCTTATCATAGCTATCAGAATAAGTTCAAGGTTATTATTTTTTGTAAAATAAGAAATACTTGTGTTAAGGACATTGCATTTCTATAAATGCCATGTACATGTTCTATTTTAGGAATGCCAAAAAGGCAGAGTCGGTATAGCATTAGACGTTAAGTGGTACGAGCCAATATCCGACGCTGATGAGGATACAGATGCTGCAGGGAGAGCACTGGATTTTGGAATTGGATGGTAAGACACCACAAAATGTACTTTATTTCTATCACTAAAAGAATTGATTTATTTATTTATTTTTGTAGGTTCCTTGATCCGCTTCTCCTCGGGAATTACCCTCTCTCGATGCGGAGGCTGGTGGGTAAGAGGCTCCCTGAAATCAAACCTGAGGTTTCCCGATTCTTGAAAGGGTCCCTAGATTTCATAGGCGTCAATCACTACACGACATTATACGCGCGTAATGACAGAACAAGAATCCGTAAATTCATTCTACGGGATGCATCATCCGACTCTGCTGTAATAACCACATGTAAGCTGGCACAAGAATACATTAGTCTTTCACTTTCATCAATATTGGCATTAATGTTTTTCTATGCATCTGATTTCTTAGCTTTAAAGCACTGGATTCCCATTGGAGAAAGAGTAAGTCTCGGAATTTTGTCAAGTGTGTATATATATATAAAATTAAAAAAAAAAAAAAAGGTTTATGTTATCGATGTCTGAATATGTAAATTCCCTGTTTCCAGTCCGCGTCCCGGTGGCTACATATCGTCCCGTGGGGTATTCGGAAGTTGGCAAACTACATTAAAGACAAATATGGGAATCCACCAGTAATTATAACAGAAAATGGTAAGATTTTTTCACTGCTCATGAGTCTAAAATCTCAAAATGCTTATCTCATGCAATAGTTTTATATAACTCAGGGATGGATGATCCTAATAAATCTCACGCCGCATTAGATAAGGTTTTGAAAGACGACAAGAGAATAAAGTATCACAGAGACTATCTCTCGAACCTGTCTGCTGCTATAAGGTACTGGCAAAGTGCTAGTTTTTCTGGCGTGTAAAAACGATTTGAAGCAAAAAATTGATCACTCTGATGATGCAGGCAAGACAATTGTGACATTCGTGGCTATTTCGTTTGGTCGTTGCTCGACAACTGGGAATGGAATATGGGATATACCGTCCGGTTCGGGCTTTATTACGTAGATTTCAAGAACAACCTAACCAGGATACCGAAATCATCTGTCAAGTGGTTCAAGAACATGCTAGCATCAAGAGGAGAGTGGAGTTCCCAATGACGATAAACTATTACCTAGTAATTTTAGGTCACATCTAGACATGTACAATAAAAAGTAAAATAAAGTGTATTATGTAATTCTTTAATTATATGAATGCATAATTCGCACATGAAGTATAAGTAAACCAATTGCAACAAATGATTTGTTGATATCCATCCTTATTCCGTCAATCATTGGTAATTAATAACCGAATATTCTTCTATTGGTAAATGATTGGTAAACCTATTTGTCGTTAATTACGGTCAATTTCAGAACAACCCGTGTTGCATTATATCATCGTTGTCTTAATTATTATATAATTTTTATATATTTTTATGTTTAGATTGAATTTGTTAATAATATTTAGTTGTATACTTAGATTATTGTAAGCTCGTAATTTACTTATATATAATATTTAAAATTTTAAAAATAAAATTATTTTAATTTTTATTATAAATACAACTTATATAAATTATTTTTCTAATTAATTTTTTTAAATAAAATTATCTTATACATGTAATTTACCTTTTAATTAAGATAATTAAGTTTTTTTTTCTAATTATATACGACTTATTTATATTTTTATATTAGGAGAATAAAAAAATATTGAGTTACGCAAAATATAATAAAAAAAATATTAAATTAGATAAATATTAGGCTCGGACACATAAACAATCGAAACACCTTAATATTTTATTTGTCAGACGAATCGTGGGAGAATTCATTATTCATACCATGCACCTGGGTGCACAATATACAGTAAAAACTCTCTATAGTAATACTATATATAGGAATAAACTCCCTATAGTAATAAAAAGTCTCTCTATAGTAATACTCTATATAGGAATAAACTCCCTATAGTAATAAAAAGTTCAAGTCCCAACTTGGGACTAGTTATAAATAAGAATAAACTCCACATTATCATAAGTCATACATTTTTCAAATCCCGTCTTAAGGATTTATACCTCTATATAGGAATAAATGATTAATATATTATACAAATATTTATTAATTATATTTTTGTTTATCAAAATCAATAACATGTTTAAGATGACTTAAAATATTTATCTATAGTCGATTGTGACATCGATTTAATTTTCTAGATCGATACTTGATCCTTCAATTTGCGAGTGCTCAATAGCTTGCTTGCATGTGATCCCTCTTGTTGAAGTCAAAATGATTCCAACTTATCTAACATAACTAAAGTTTCATGACACGAAACTTGTGGTATTTCAGCACTATCATCTTCTGGATTATCTCCTTCGTCTTCTTGCCAGATTCCCACGATTATTTCTTCATCGGTTAAGACATAAGTAATTTGTCGCTCATCCGGATGATTAAGGAAGACATCAATATCCATTTCGTTGTGGTAGTGTAGTGCCTTAATTTGAGAGCTCAATTCAGTGAGTAATTTTAGCCTCTCTTCATCCATTCACTTGCAACTTGTACTTCATCAACACTAGAGGTYCGAATCTTGCAATGTTTAAAGCAATTTTCAATCGTTTTTGGCTTCACGTCTATTGACCAAGAAGCAACAGCATTTACAATTCCATCAAGGATAGATATCTTTGATGGTTCCAAAACACGATCTTTAATTCTTTTCAAGAGTAGACGGTTGAACCTACGACGATAATAACTTTTAAAGTTCCTTATGATTCCTGCATCACCTGAATTTTGGATGTGCTATTGGGTGGCAAATACATAACTGTTGTATGACGAAGAGGGGGGAGCTGATCCTTTTTTTCATGAGCAGTACAATTGTCCAAAATGAGCAAGGCGTTTATGTCTAAACGATTATCGAACCACTTTAGCCATTCCAAAAAGAGTAAGGATGTCATCCATGCATTTGAATTCGCTCGATAAGTACAGTTGAGAGTATCACGGTTAATATTTTTGAAATATCTAAAATTAAGGAATTTACCAATGATCCAAAGAGGAAGTTTGTCGGAGCCATCCCCATTGCAACAAATGACGATGTTTGTAATTCTCTTATTATATTGTTTTCGGCCCTCCAACTGCTTTGTCGCAAGAGAATTATCAGCTTGCATTCGATAAAATAGATCGGTTTCATCCATATTGTAAATGTCCTTCCATGCCCATTTGTCAAATTCTTCTCTTATTGAAGGCAAGCATGCTTCAATTTTTTTTCCATATCCACAGAACCACTCTCACCAAAACGGCGATGTGATTGAATTGCATGTCTTTACTTGAATTTTCCTAACCACCCATTTGAAAATTCAAACGAGCTTGTTTCTGGATAAAGTTGCTTTAAGAAAATGTTTTCCTTTTCTTTTAGTAATTCACCACTAATATTGACATGATCTTGGTTACACACAAACCACTCATAAAGTGCAAACTCCATTAGTTGGTACTTTACCGATTTTATACGTATTGTATACGGGTTCAGAACATCTTTTTCACGATCGACTGCCTTCTTAAACGTCTTAGATATTGTTGATTGTGATACTTCCAAACCATGAGTCTCTTTGAGCCACTTCATAAAATCTTTTTTCTTCCAACTAGGGTGCAAATCTTTATTTTTGTACAACTCAACTCTAATTTTTTCAGGAATTTGAGTTCTTTTCTATTTGAATGCCATTTTGTTTGATGTGTAGTACAAGAAGTATAACCCAAAATTTATACACATATATGGTCAAAGTTTATAGTCCCTAGATTCATTTTTTGATTTAACTCAAGTGTATGTATTTAAATTGTCAAAACTTATAGTCCATAGATTCATTTTTTGATTTAACTCAAGTGTATGTATTTAAATTTCTTAGTCAAAACTATTAAATTAGTTACATGAACTTGTGAGATAGATAATATACAATGTATATGTTATTTTTATATTTATATTATTATTTATACGAAAAAATTATTTTTTTTTGTAAAACTCTATACAAGAATAATTTCGTATAATAATATTTTTTTTCCGATCCCAACGAAATGACTGTATTGAGTTTTTACTGTATATGGTACATCCAACTTCTATTTTAATTTTTTATGTGATAAATATAATTGTTATATTGGATTAATATTAATGTTATCTCAAATAAACGATATGAGTTTTTACTACTGTGAAGATAGGTGGAGTGGGTTAAATAGTAGGGATGATGGTCCAGATCAAAACTCTAGTAGTGGACGGCCAAGATCAGCCCAGTGGAATTCGCGGGTTTAAGAGAAAAAAAGGAGCCGAGCCGACCCGACTATCCAAATGGTGATGGATTGAGGTAAGTGGGCTTGATGAATTAATATAATGGGCCAATCAATAATTGTCATCTTGGTCCACATCACAGGACATTCCAATTATCGAGGAAATAGCTACAAATGTAACAATCGTCTTGTCTTCCTGATGAAAAGAACAGATACGTCCCCCTCTCCTCCCGACTGCGATGGAGGTTTGTTCCTCCATGTCTGGCGACGGACTGAGCATCGTCCTGAGGGATTCTTAGTTGCCTTCTAAGATTTGTTGCAACGATAGGGCTATCAAAGGAAATCTGAGCCGGATCCTCGTCGATCCTATCGTGGGCTGCAGACTTGCTCGTTGGCAATGCTGGTTTCAACCGACTCGCTGGTAGAATTTCGTGGGATTTTTTTCTCATAAAAGTTATAGACTTTTTGATAATTGCCTAATTTCATATCTTGATTTTCTATATGAACTGGGGGTTTTAAAAACAATAAAATCACTTACAATGTGGGATGCTAAGGACGTTGAGATCGGCTGCGGTGGTGGTAGAGTGCAGTGGAGACGAAACGGGGCCCTTTGATTTCGCCTAAATGTTGGTTACGTAGGGCTTTACAAGGATGGTTATTTGGGTGTTGGATGAAAATCGAGAGCTGAGGTAGGATTTGATCGGATGTTATGGGAGTGTACGGGAATTGATTGGCCATAGATTGAGGACAAAGGCGGAGAATGGCCAGCTGAGGAAATATTGAGAAGAAATGGACGGGGGTTGACGGACCGCATACATTTATTTTATTTAATGTATATTAACATTTTAATATAACCTTTTACATCGTTTATAAAGAATCGATGTAAAATATTTTAAATCACGTCAGTTCTTAAAATGAACCGACGTGGAATGTTACATATAACGTCGGTTTATTTAAATCGACGTAAAATATATACATAGTTTTTAAATAACCGATGTGAAACGGCCGACGTTAAATCCCTTATTTTGTAGTAGTACCATCAGCATTTACCAGTATTTTTTTAGTGTCATAATGAAGTATAAAATTATGTGTAGTATGAAATCTGATAATTTTAGTATGGAATTTGTTGTGTAAGCATAAGCATGGAATTGAAAATTATATATATATATATATAAAATTAAATGGATGGATCAAAATTTTTGTATATTTCCTTATTTGATTAAAGGTAGATTATATAATAAAAATAGTAATTCACATGTATATAGTTGAATCAAATGGGAAGTTGATATTTTTCAATTAAGTTTTTATGATAAAATATTTTACTAATGAGACATCAGAGAATTGCTCCTAAAATATTTACTTATTTATTTAAGATTCAAAATTTAAATAATCAACCAATAATTTTGAAACCTAATACTTATCCTATATACATAGTCCCTCTCCTCCTTTTATATTTAAATAAATCAATATAATACAATATCTCTACTTGATTAATGCCCCAAAGTTTTGAATACCGTGATTCAAAATCTCACTATTCTAGTTCAAACATACCCTAGTTTTCACCCTTGTTCCTCAAATCTCCATGAGAATCTCTGTTTTGTTAGTTACAAAATAGGTGTAAGAAAATAAAACAATGAGCTCATCTCATTTCAAATGTTGAAGGGATATTCATTCAGACATATATACGTCAGACAGCAAATAAAGGACGACATAATTTGGAAATCAAACAACTGAAGATACTACTAAAAAGACACTTCCAAAATCGAGTTCTGGTTATTCTCGCTTCACAATAATCACCATTATTGCCATGACAGCTAATCCCACAAACGATGTTTCCATAACTGTTTCGGCGCTTGAATTCCCACGAGAACTTGCTGCAAAGATTCTATCGACCCCCTCATCACCTCCAAAGAAATTCTGGAAGTAAACCGACAAGTTGCTCATCATAACAACCACTGTAAACCTAACCCTCTTAACAACATCCATTAATCCAATATCACGTTGAGACTTCGAATGCTCTGATCCAACATCAGAGCTATCCACAGATGGCTGATTCTGATTTGAGCGGGCATAACCTTCAACCAAAATTACATCAACAACAATTATACCAAGTTCAATTTTTTTTTTAATTAAAAAAAAAAAAAAAAGTAAACAAGATTCTTACTTGCCCTTTGTGACTGCAAAAACTCCTGAAGCTCTTGGTTATGTAATACAGCGTTCCACACATTTGGGTCACATGCAATTGAAGCAACAACATTCTGACGACAATGACAATTTTCTAATGTCATAACCGTGTATTATGGACCCAAAGTTCCACAATTGGAAAATAATAATAAAAATGCTGTGATCCAATCTTTTAAAAAACCAAATTCCAATTTAAATGATATAATAAAAGAAATACTTGGAAGTAATTAAAGAGTTAACTAAACTAGGGTAAAAACCTTGGC
Source organism: Phtheirospermum japonicum (assembly GCA_014905375.1). Taxonomy (NCBI): domain Eukaryota; kingdom Viridiplantae; phylum Streptophyta; class Magnoliopsida; order Lamiales; family Orobanchaceae; genus Phtheirospermum; species Phtheirospermum japonicum. The sequence goes on from BMAC01000213.1 coordinate 504,415, forward strand.
AACATGGCTGTCATGTAGAAGCCTAAAGGCCTGAAGGGCGTGGGCTGATACTGCAGGTGCAAGGGTAGTCTCACTGGTAACAAGTGAACCATCATATCCAATTGAAGCGGGAGATGACAGATAAACCCTGAGAATTTAAAGAAGCAACTTAAATGTTTTCCATCCTATAGAAAAGAATAAAAATATAAAAGTATTGCTTTTGCATTAAAAAGTGTCATTTGTACATATTATTATATTATAAAATAATACTTTTGTTTTAGCAAAAGCGCCACTTTTAGATCTAATAGTATCTACAATGCAATATGTTGAAAGTAAAAAAAAAACGAAAGACAAATGGCCAAAAAATTTATTATGCGCTAAATTAAACGCTTGACATTGTTAAGAGTAATGTTAAAATTTAGACATTATTTTTACAATTAATTTAACCAATTATTTTATTTTCATCTCTTTATTTTTCCTAAAAATCAAACAATAAATTGCACGTTAATTTTTTTTTATAATTATAATAATATCAATACCTTTTGCCATGTGAGTGCAATTGACAAAGTTATATCAAATACTTAAAAATGAGCATGTTATAAAAAAAATGAAATAATCACTCGGTCACAATTATTTGAACCATCATTTAAGAAGCACACTGGCGTCCATTTTCTATACATTTCTTGATTTCACTTTGAATCAAATAAAAGTATGATCGGTATTTCAGCGCAGCAAGTCATTTAAGACCAACTCTATTTGTTGTATTTATTTAATTTTAAATTTAATACATCACGTACTTTGATGTTAACACATGAACTAGATATCTGATAATTTAGTGATTGTAACATGTTAAGTTTTAAAATGAATGAAAAAAGTTTCCAAGTAATTTTGAAGTTAAAGAATAAATAACATACTTTTCAAGTGCAACCGCAAGTTCCGAAGTTGCATCATTGGCTTCCTAAAGAGTTGGTGGCCCACCGAAGACAACCCTGGGCATCGCATCACCGTGGCTTAAGACCGCTTCATCTCCGCCGGCGAACACCCAGTCCTCTATCTCCGACGACTTTGTCCTCACGCCGGTCGGAGTCTGCGAAGCCACCATCTTAACGTCATCCACCGCCGCCGCCGTGGAACGGGAGGAAGCTGCCCTGCGGGTGGCGGAGAAGACAGGGTACTGGTCCGACGTGATACCACGGACGACGCCATTCGCCACCGTGATAACTGCCACCTTCGCCGCCGCTCTCATCGCTCCGCCTCCCATGGTTTTAGGTTTGGTGATGGAAAAATGGAAACGAAATCTTGGATAAGTTTCGATTTATTTGTAATTCGAAAGATTTTGTAGAGAGAGGCGACGCTTTAGCGCGAGGTTGTGATGACGTATATATTGGATTTTTTTTTTTTTTTCTTGAAATAATATTAATCGGAGTTTATATATTTTAGGAAGTGCAATAGATGGACGCGTGTGCATTTAATATTATTGGGGAACGATAATTATCACAAAATCGGTTTCAATATTGTAGGATTATTATTATTATTATTTTGATCAATTGCTTTTTTGTTTTTTATACACCAATTACCATAATTAATCTACGGTAGATATGCAGGATTTGGGAACTGAAATTGATTTGAAAAGGGTTTAGAAGATTGCAATTTTATCGAGAGGGAGTTTCTATTCAAGTTAGTGTTAACCATATTGATACGTGAAATTGGTTATTAAGAAGATTTTATTTCCGTGGACCGGATTTCTTAAAGTACACAAGCAACTCCGATACAGCAATGTTCAATGTGAAAAAATGACACATGAAATAAAAATAATTATGTGACACATTAAAATAATTATATGGCACATGCATTGGAGATTATTTTTATAAAATGTCAATGATATTTGATACATATGATCAATTAACACTAATAAATTGGAGATGCTCTCAAGATCAACAAATCAAAAGACCAAATAGATTGATCGACTTAATTAAAAAAAAATGAACAGAATTTATATTCAAAACTGTATTCCATCTTATATTATGCACAAAATTATTAAAACACAAATCATTAATATTTGTACAAATAATTTAGGAAAAATACCAGACTTTTTTGCCCATTAAATCTCCCATATTGTTTTTCTGCCCACCAATAACTTTTTTGCCCTTGTCTTTCACCCTCCACCGGCCAACAATTAATCGAATTCATCCCCAACTCCAAACCCTACCGGTTTGCGCGCTCGAAATTCGCTCAAAACCGCCCACGTCGTGAATCGCATGCCAGATGTAAACCCAGGAATTTCTGCAGAATTGAGATATACTTCTTCAGATGACCTTGACTTCGAGCAACGTCTCCAAGCTATTAGAAAGTATGGGGCCCATTTTCATTTCTTTTCTAAATTTTCAATTTTTCGATTGATTTCGCTTTTTATATTTAGACAGTTTTGATTTGTAAATTATGTTGAGCATCAACTTCTATTAAATTTGAAAGTCAGCGGTTGAGCAGAAAAAAGCAGAAGTAGAAGTGAAGAAACAATATGATGCAATTGATTATGAAGCTCCAAACGAGACAAATGCTGGCGCAATTGGGCTCGGGACCAAGGTACTTTAGTTCTTCTAAGGATATTCTGAGTTTTCTTTTCCTTTGATTACTGATTCCATATTTTTAGAAGTGGATAATGGTAATAGATTGGGGTTGGAGTTGCAGTTCTTGGATTGGTATTTACTTTTGGAGACTTTCTCCCTTCTAGAAGGTAATATTATGCTATTTGATGGTGTTTTTTTTGGTTTTATAAACTCTTGGGTTTAGTTAAGTTCATCAAAATATAATTGTTCATATTATTTTATGCTTCTTTGGCTAATCTCCTCTAGTTTATTACATTTGAATGCATCCTAATTTGAAAAATCTACAGCCTACAAAGCAGGCTGTTACAGTTAATAAAATTTTAGAGAAAGAGAGAGCATCCTAATTTTAGTTAAGCTATGTTTTTTATATCAAAAATTGGCATAGTATGATTATGTTGCTTCATGCAGACGAGGTTGAAGCTGTATGAAGAAACACTTGGTATCTCACCTGAAGATTCGACTGCTCTTGAAGTGAGTTGTGATGTATTGATGAGATAAAATTGTCTTTATTGCTTATAATGCTCTGTAGCTGTCTGGAAGTTTTTACTGTGTTCGACGAATATAGTACATTGTTTAATAAAATCAGGTATCAGTGCGTGATTATTTTTAAATAATGCCGAAAATCTGATATTTTCACAGAACCCATTATGTTTTTTAATTTAAAAAGAAAAAAAAATTCGAAGTGTCATTTATTAACTAATCAAACACTTTTCAAATTTTATTCAAAATATTTTTTGTAGGGAGCTGCAGTAACCTTAGCAGAAATTGGAGAATATAAAAGAACTGCACAACTTCTTGAAAAGTTAAATGATGTTTGTTATTTATTATTTCTTTTATTTTGATATCATGATCGATATTTCAAATCGAGAACTATCTCAAGCTTTAAATTCTGTCTGAAAAATCGGCCTACTATGGTCTGCAGACGAAACCAAGTGATCCGGATGCTTTTCGCTTACTTGCGGAAGTCAAATATGAGCTCAATGATTACGAAGCTAGTATTCTTGCATATAGAAATGCTGAAAAGGTTTGTATACTATATAGACTCACGGATCATTAGATTTGCATATATGAAGTGTCCATAGCTGAATAATCTATTTTTGGTTTTTGTGTAGGCGTCAAAGAGTGTTGATTTTGAAATTCTTCGAGGTCTACAAATTTGTTGTGTTGCTTTGTGTTAATATTATGTGCTTTCTTTATGTTCTGCATATTTTTGACGCAGCCGATGGTGATAAACTTGACGAGAAGGCAAAAAGTCCAGTTGTTAGGCAGAAAGGGCGATTTAAGGTTACATCAGAGAATGTTGATAGGGAAAAGGTTTATTATTATTATTATTATTATTATTATTATTATTATTTAGGTGTGTTTGCTTTAAGTTGGATTGGGAATTGGAAATTCCTATTGGGTGCTTGGAAAGTCGGAATGTTTTGTTGCTTGTGGAGACCATCCAGCTTGGGAGGAAATTATTTGAATTTGTCAAAGGTAACGGTGGGTTCATAGTGAAAAATGGGTAAGGTCGTTTAGATGGTCAGGTTATTGTCCTCCTAATTTATATGCATGATTTGCAAGAATGCAAGAAAGAGTTGGCTGTGATGAGGCGAATACTTTATGACTTTTTTTTTTTTAATTATGTGCAGGATAGTCTTTCCCCCGAACATACACCTGATGATTTACCTATAGGGGTTCCTCATCATCTAAGCGGATTGCTTGACCAAGAGTCCGGTCTAGGTAATATTGAGCTTGTTTGGTCAACCATCAAGATGCTTGCTGATAATGATGCAAGATAATCGGCAATCTACGGCCAGTTGTAAATAATATACACCGTTTCATTGAGAAGGTGGGGGAAAAAAAGGAAATGTTAATGATTACTTGTAGTTTATTTGCACTCCTGAACTGCATGATATGGTTGCCTTGCCGGAAATATAGACATTTATGTTTCTGGAAATATAGACATTTATGTTTGTTACTTGGGCCTCATAAAAAGTGTTACTAATCATATTATCAATGCCAGTAATTAGTACTAACGTTAGTAATAATATTACCAAAGTCAATGATTTTATAACCAGTTGTAGTAATCTTATTACAATACAAGTAAATTTATTCCTGGTGGTAGTAATCATAGAACCATTACCAATAATACTATATTAATCATATTATCAGTATCAGAAATTTTATTACCGGTGGCAGTAATCATATTATCAATACCAAAAATCTTATATTTAGACGGGGATGTAGTAATCATATTATCAGTATTAGTATCTTAGTAATAATTAACAATACCAATAATTTCATTATAAGTGCTAGTAATTATATTACAAATGTCAATAATCTTATAACCAGTGAAAATCTTAATAGTGGTTGGGGTAATCGTAGAGCAATTGGTAATAATCTTACTAATGTTTTTTGATTACAAGTTGTGGTAATTTTAGATTATTGGGATAATGTGGTTACTAATCATGTCAATCTACTTACTGCAACAATTATATTTTCGTGTTTTAGGTTATTAGTTGTGGTAATATTATGACAACGGTTAGTAATCTCATTATTGTGTGCAATATATTAGTATTATTGGTTGTGATAATTTTAGATTACATCATTGTATGCTGCGATCTTATTACTTTTTTCTGGTCATTTTAGTTTATATTATTGTATGTGTTAATCTTATTATTATTAGTTGTGATAATTTATTATCTGCGACTGTGTTAATTTTTAGTTTATTGGCTATGATAATTTCTTATGTGCGTGTGAAAAACTGTAAAAACAAAAACAACACTTTGACTGGCGATTTAACGAGGCAAACAGACATCGATTGATTAGAAATTTTGCAGTTAGACTCATTGATAACAAAAGCTAATGGTAAAAGTACCAGGTTAAACGGACGCCAAAGATGACCGGAGTCTACGCCGAAAGCTTCTGATTTTTTTTGTGAAAATTAAGATTTTGAGTTACGATTTAATGGGCAAAGGAACTCCAAATGACCTACAATTTTGCAGGTAAACTTGAAATGATAATAGAAATCAATGGTAAAATAGTTAGGTGAAATGGACATCGGATCTGACCGAAATTGACGCCGGAAGTTTTTGATTTTCTGTGTGAAAATCTGTGAAAATCAAAACTTTCACCAACAATTAAACAAGGAAAACGAACTCCGACTAATTTGAAAATTTGCAGATAAACTTAGAATTACAATATAAATTAATGCTAAAAACCCCATCAAACGAACATTGGAACTTGCTGAAATCAATGCCGGGAGTTTTTGGGGAGAGGGAGGGTGTGTGTTGAGTATATGTGGCGTATTTTTGATAGATTGGTCCAAAATGTAGTTATTGAGCAAAAAAAAAAAAAAAGGTGTGTGATCTAGTAGGCAAGAATGTCTTATGTTTGTGTTTAATGGTCAATCCCTCAATAATTTATATATCTATCACCCATATATATTAATACAAAATTCTTCTAACCTATGCGTTTTCTTTATATGCTTTGTTTGACAAATAAAAAATTATAATTTTTCGGTTTCTTATATTTCATACGCACCTAATATTTACATAATTTAATATTTTCCTCTTATTATATATTGCCTAATTTAAAATTTTCCTTTTATTATATATTTACCTAATTTAATATTTCCTTTTATTATATTTTATCCACCTCAATATTTTTTTTATTATCCTACTGTAAAATATAAATAAGTTATAAATATTAGTAAATAAAATATAAATCTGTTATTTTAATTAAAAGACAAATTGCATATGAAATAATTTTAATTATAAAGAGCTTAATTACGAATATAATTAAATAGGTTGTATTTATAATAGATGTTAAAATAATCTTATTTTTAGAATTCTAAATATTCTATATAGGTTAATTATGAGTTATTTAATCTAAGTAAACGCAATCTAAATATAAAAATATAGAATTATATAATAATAATAATAATTAATATTGGTTAGACACCAGTACAATGCTACACGGGTTGAAAGAATAACATTTTGAATTTCTCTAAGTATGTAACTAATATTTATTAATGAACCTAATTTAAATATTAAATATAAAATTATTTAATAATAATTAATTAATAGATTAGACCCGAGTTGAGAATGTGACATCTTTTAAAATTTTCTAAGTATGTTAATAAAATTATTAACGAACTTAATATCAATATAAAAATATAAATATATTTAATAATAACAATAATTCATTAATAAATTAGATATGTGCAAGGCGGGTTGGGCAAATTATTAGATGGACCCAGGTGCACCCTGTTTTCCATATAAAACCAATTTTCAGAATTTTCACACGCCCCTCTTTCAATCTCTCACGCGCCTCAAACCCTTCTCTCCTCATATCCATCGTCTCCTTCTCTCTCCTCACATAGGCTCTCTCCCCCGACGGCCAAAAATATCCGGCGAACCCCACCGGATTTAACAGCAACGCAATCCTCATCGATTTTAACAGCAACGACGATCTCCATCGGATTTAACAACAAATAATTGTGAGTTTTTCTTCAATTTTAATCGAAGAAACAATCGTTGCTCCACCACCAACAAACAAATCCTTCAATTCCGATGGACTTGAATCTGGTAGATGTTCCAATGGACGTGAATCGATTCGAGGGTAAATTATTTTGGAAGTTGATTTATTTTTGTATTCTATTAGATTCGCTATTTTTCTTTTTTCTGCAGTTCTTCCGATTTGTGTCTCTCATGGAAATATTTCAATTTCTGGTGCGAGTTCGAACATTCATGAAAATAGTTCGATTACATGTTTATGATTTATCCTTTTACTATTCATGAATTGTATATGTGATGATATGTGAGTCTGTACATGATGGTATGTGAGTATGTATATGATGGTATGTGAGTATGTATGTAGTGATGTGTGTATTTAGATGTGATAATATGTGAAAATATGTATGTGATGATATACGAGGAATAATATGTGATGATTTTTCAAAGCAATATATGATGATATGTGAAAGCAGAATGGGATGACATGTATAGTTAGATGTGATGATATGCGGAATCTGTATGTGATGATATACGAGCAATAATATGCGATGATATGTGAAATCAATATATGATGATATGTTAAATCAGAATGTGATGATATGTGTAGTTAGATGTGATGATATGCGAAAGTAATATATAATGATATGTGGCAGTACACTGTGGTTTTAAATGTTATGATGTGTGACATTTGTATGTGATGATATGTGGCAGTAATATATGATGATATGTCTCAGTTGGTAGTAACATGTGATTAATATTTTTGTATGGTTTTTTTCCTTTTTGGTTTGTTTATTTTTTGTTTTATGTAGTGAAATCTATTGTTGGTGATAGTCAGTCACTTGAGAGAGCAATGCGGGATGATGATTTGGTTGGCATTACAATAAACTCCCTGATGAGGCTTATAATTTGTACAATGATCATGCATATAGGGTTGGGTTTAGTGTTAGGAAGGGGAAGGATCGGAAGAGGGTTGATGGCTCATTTTTGATAAAAATTTTTCTTTGTTCTAAGGCTGGTCAGAAATAAATTTAAAAAAAAAGTAGGTCTTATACAAAATTAGATGTTAGAATAGTCTGTCCTTCTTTTATTCAGCTTGATATTGATCGTAGTGGTTTGTGGATTGTTATTTTACATAAAAATGAGTACAACGATGCGTTATGTCCACCTATCTCTAGTCATCTTCTTCCATCTCATAGGCAGATCACTAAGGCAATGTCAAGCCCGACACACCCGGAAGGATCTAAGAGCATGCGGGACGGAGAGCCCAAGAGATGGCGAGACAGACGGTGTTCAGGCCTTTGGCCCACACCATGGCGACACGACGATCTTTGGGCCTAGCCCACGAGTAGCTACCGAGCCGTGCGGAGTAGCGAGACCGAGGAGGAGCCCCAACCGACTTGGACACGCGGAAATACTTGTGGAGGAAGATAAGGATCGTGGAGATCTCTTTCCCTTGTATTATTCTTATCTAGAATAGAGTTTACCTTGTATAGGGCTTCTCTAGATATGGTAAGGTATGTAGCTTGGAGGAGAGGAAACCTAACCCTAATCCTACCCTTCTTAGGTGTATAATAGATGCCTCCCCCCTTCATTGTAAAGCATCAAGGAATCTACTAATCTAAGTAGAGGAGAGGAACGAGAGGGAAACACATTGTAGCTACTTGGGGTCGAAAGATCAATTTGTATGTGTGTATAATATACGACGATGGGAACATTGTTCCCGGGCCAAATATGTTGTCTCTATGTGTTTCTCGTTGTTCTTATTTCCATCCCCCTCATATGTGTTAACCTCATGTGTTTGTGCCTATTCCTAGCCTCGCCCCTGGGCGAGTCGACTTGAGGCTTGCTTACGGCTGCGATTGGCACCGCTCTGATGAACTGCCCAAGAGCCAACACCAACGCCGCACAGGATCTTCCGCCGGGCCCAGCGCCCGCCCCCGTGACAAGTGGTATCAGAGTCGAGATGTCGGTTTTTGATCTTACTGATACCACAAGTGGTATCAGAGCTTGTCAATCGACTGGTTCGGATGCGATTCTTGCGCAGGAGTTCGAAGGCACCAAGATGGAGGAGAAGCTGATCCCGACGATCCATGAAGAGCCAAGGATTGATCGACGGCCAAGTTCCCCTATGGTATGTCACACGTGGTATACAAACCCCACGAGTGAGGCAGCATCATCAACACACTTGCCGGAGACACATCTGAAGGACGCGGAACTGAAGTGGGAGATAGGGGACGTGAGAGATCTGATTGATTCGAGGCTTGGTGAGATGCAAGCCAAGTTACTCGAAGAAATCAGGGATCTCCGTGTTCTAGTTGAGAGGGTAGCGGTCGTGCAAGGAGGTGAGGAAAGGAGCTATCCTTTGTCCGTAACACTTCTAGGACTGGATCTGTCTGATGGATCTGGGGGTGCTCGATGCGCGGAGTGCTTTCTGTGCAAACTGGGACGGGACTTGGAAACATCCGAGAGCAAGGATGAGACCAAGGCGATCCAAGTGGTTTCCTTACTCGTAGGAGGGGACGCGCTGAATTGGTGGAGGCGGGTCGAACAGAACCTAAACAACCATTGGCGAGACTTTGAGGCGGCACTCAATCGTCAATTAGGGACCACCAACACTGTAAGCGGAACACCGACAGTGTCAAGAAGGCGTAGCCAACCTAATCAATTGGAGATAACATGCGGGGAGTTTCAGTTGTGGAGCCTAATGGTGAGACCACATGGCAGTCGGAGGGGATGATTGCGGCAGACGAAGAACTGTCACTTCGTAACAAGGCGACGACCTTGGATGTTTGTGTAAAGGACGTGGAGGAAACTGTGGCCTTAGAACAACAATTGGAGCTGGACTTTTCTGGTGTTCAGAGCACGCAACGACAAGGCAGGTACACAAGCTGAAACTCTAAACTTTCGACCGACTCAATGCGAGCCAAGGGAAGAAGGTGGGGAGTCGGACGACAAAGAGCACTGTAATGCCGAAGGCAGAAAGTTCTAAAGTATGTTACTCTTATGGGATGACAGACCACTTGATAGTTGCTTCCCAAGCAAGGGGAAAGCAAACGTCTGCAGGAGGTGATTGTAGAAAGGCGATGGACCGCAAACGTGTGCGGGAGGTGATTGTAGAAAGGCGATGGACCCGAACACCAAGGACGAGCGTGCTATGACTGATCGCAGAAAGGCGAAGACCCTACGCACCAAGACCGAGCATGGTACTGCGAGGAACAACCGTAGCAAGGCGGTTGACCCAGAGCGTAAAGTACCAACTCTTGCAAAAGAGGCTCGAGGGATGCTAGTTCGGAGTCATTCGAACCGAACAACCAAGAAGGCGAAGGTATGGGATGAGTCTTCAACAGTTGCTAAGGTCAAGAAGGCGAAGTCCAAGAAGGCGAAGGCCAAGTCTTCAATGACTAAGGACGGGGACAGTGACAAAGAGCGAGTCGGGAGGGACACCACTCAATTGCCGAGAAGGGTTGTGTCTACGGCGGGAGATGTACTAGGTGCAAACCAAATGCCGAGAGCCTCGCGGCCTAAAGCATGTTATCTGTGTGGTTCTATGTAGGGGTGAGCGGAACCGGGTACCCGGCCATTTTTTTGAAAACGGGTCCAAAAAAATAGAACCGGTCCCGGAACCGGTTCTAGTCGGGTTCAAAGTTTTTGGAACCGGTCCCGAACCCCGTGGGTACCGATTCTGAAATCGGGTACCCGGTATTTATTTGAGTTTTTTCTTTTTTTAAGTTTATAATAATAAATTTGCTAAACTACGTATACTACATGCCATTAACACCTACTATATTGTGATATTGTCTAAAATAAAGTGCACAATACATTAGTATTATCTTTCTCCTATTTACCAAAAGTAAGTCTACAATATTGAAAAATTTTTAGTTCCTACTACATCATTTATATAATATTACAATACCAAACTTCATGAAAATAAATTTACAAATATATAATATAACAACAAGCTCACAACATTCATCAATACAAAGTCTTCAAACTTATTCATAATAAGAGATCACAAATCAACAAAATACATAGAAAATCTACAAAATACACTTAAATATATTAAATACACTTAAAGATTTGGTAACGGGTACCCGGTTTAAGAACAGGTACCAGCGGGTACCCAGTCCCGTAACCGATCCCACCGAGTACCCAGCGGGTACCGGGTCTCAAAAGTATAGACCCAGAACCAGAACCGGTACCAACGGGTCCGGTTTCGAGACTGGACCCGGCGCGTCCTAAGCAGTTTTGGGTCCGGGACCGGGTACCTAGTATTTCTGCTCACCCCTAGTTCTATGGACCATTTGAAACGTGTCTGTCCGTGGCGCCACCGAAGAGGTTCATAGAAAGGCGAAGATGTTGGATCCTTAATCCGACATTGGGCTTATATGTGAAATAATTATATATTGTGTGGACTGTCAAATAAGGAAGCCTAATTAAAAGTGATCAAATAAAGTTTAAGGTATTGGGTTTAATGTATTTTAGTATTATATATTGTGTGGACTGTCAAATAAGGAAGCCTAATTAAAAGTGATCAAATAAGGTTTAAGGTATTGGGCTTAATGTATTTTAGTAGGGTGTGGGCCTTTAATGTGTAGATACTCAGTGGGCTATCTATTTTGATGATGGGCTAAAATAGGTAAACCCTAGTAACTCAAGTATATAAGGGTTATGGTCCCTAGGTCATACGTATCATCACGATAATCATATTATCAATCTATTCTGCATCCCATCGTATAGAGAAAGTTTAAGAATTCTATAAAAGGATTGGATACGTATTGACCTAGAAGATCAAACCCCAAATTCAATCGCTTATGCATTCAGGTACGCTTCCGTAAACTAACTTGTGATTCTTAATAATCCAATATGATGGTTTCTCGGTTATAACGATGGTTTTCGCTAGGATTATTTTAATCCGACAAGTGGTATCAGAGCCGATCATATTGAGTTATTGAGAATCAAGTTCATTATGAGATTTAAGGATTTAATTCCAATTGATATATGAATTATGTTTTGAGTTTGTACGGATTTATTTTTCCAACCATCTGAAGTATTTGCTGCCAAAATTAATGACTTGTTGTCATGTAATTTATTAAGGGGGTGGTTATTAGTTTCTTGTAATTATTTGATTGAGGTTGGCCGCAATGTTTGAAAGAAATTTGGATTCAGCCTTAAAAGGATTTTTGGTTTTCGTTTACAAACTGCTGAGGATTCTATTTCTATTAATTAAAATGGATTAAGAGCCCTAATTAAGATTTTGTTGTAATTAAAAAAAAAATCAATCTTTGGAAAATTGAATATGGAAATCTGGAAAACCCATAGCTTYTGCAAACCTCCGTTCGCGTCGGCGATGGAGCGCCTCCTGGTGGATTATGGCCTGGACGACGCCGTCGGTCGGAGAGACAGCCTGATGGGCGGGCAGTCAAGACGGCGGCCGATCGTCGGGTGAAGAGGCGGCAGTTTTGCTGCTTTACAGCAGCGTTTCGGTCTTGTTTCCGGCCGCTCCGGCGAGTTTCTCCGGTGGGCCGGAAACAAGATCGAAACGCTGCTGTAAAGCAAAAAAACCGCCGCATCTTCACCCGACGATCGGCCGCCGTCTTGACTGCCCGCCCAGCAGGCTGTCTCTCCGACCGACGACGTCGTCCAGGCCATAATCCACCAGGAGGCGAGAATCCTGATCAATGCCAACAACACCCGTGGGAATATCTACATATTACTCTTCAAAGACAAAACCGTTAACTTTATCTCCCCCCGCAAACTCAACATCCTCAAAGAATCGGGTATAACCCAACGATCTCAATCCGATCTGACCTCCGATATGTGAGCATATAATCTTTTGTTCTTTGCAAGTACCTCATGACCCGTTTGGTTGTCTTCCAATGGTCTAGTCCTGGCTTGCTCAAATATCTGCCCAGCATCCCAACAATGAACGCAATATATGGACGCGTGCATACTTGAGCATACATTAGACTCCCTACTGCCGAAGCGTAAGGAATCTTTCGCATTTTTTTTCCTCTAATTAATCTTAGAGCACTGTTTGAGACTAAATTTATCTCCCTTATCCATAGGGTTATCTCCTGGTTTGCAAATATTTTGAGGATATTTAGTTTCAGTGGGAGTTTTGTGATTATAATGTTCTCTTTTATAGACATATTTTTCAGTTACTTCAGTTTAAGGATATTTTAAGTTTATTTTCAGAAATTAAAGTTATATGGTTGATTCACACTTTAATTTTAGTATATGGTTGATCTCACTAAGGTTTTAAGGTGGACCAATTGGAAATAAGCATGTTACGATCACAATACATGAAATTTCCATGCTACACATCCACATCATGATCCATGTCATTCAGTTGTATTGACATATGTGACCATTGATGGGTCGAGTTACGATAAATGTAATGAAGGCCGCTTTGATCCTATGTTATATGGCTGATGGACCGGATTGCAAATAAATATATTTTGGTTATGACAGCAAAGTTGAGCTCGTACGGTTATATTCTTACAATGTATAATTATAAGGTTACACATATAGTCCAAGTGGGAGATTGTTGGATCCTTAATCCAACATTGGGCTTATATGTGAAATAATTATATATTGTGTGGACTGTCAAATAAGGAAGTTTAATTAAAAGTGATCAAATAAAGTTTAAGGTATTGAGTTTAATGTATTTTAGTAGGGTGAGGGCCTTTAATGTGTAGAAACTCAGTGGGCTATCTATTTTGATGATGGGCTAAAATAGGTAAACCCTAATAACTCAAGTAGATAAGGGTTATGGTCCCTAGGTCATACGTATCATCACGATAATCATATTATCAATCTATTTTGCATCCCATCGTCAGAAGAGACATATAGAGAAAGTTTAAGGATTCTCTAAAAGGATTGGATACGTATTGCCCTAAAAGATCAAGCCCCAAATTCAATCACTTATGCATTCAGGTACGCTTCCATAAACTAACTTGTGATTCTTAATAATTCAATATGATGGTTCCTCGATTATAACGATGGTTTTCGCTAGTATTATTTTAATCTAACAGAAGAATCCTGGAACGGAGGTACCGGACATTTCGAAAACCCCGCAAGTTTCGATAGGATCGTATGAGACCGATGAAACAGCTAGCTAAGCAGCAATCGGGGACGCGTCGGTAGAAAGGCCGATGATGTTGGCCGTAATGATTGGGGACATCGAGGTCCCAATACTAGCGAATGCGAAGGTGATTGCCAAACCCACGGGTTCAAGGAGAGCGGAAAATCACCAGAAATAGGTAGCGGTTGTGGAGCGGACACGAGGGACTTCTACGAGCAAGGCGGCGTGTTCGACATCTAACACAGGGATGGTGACTGCCTTGTCATCCCGGAGGCGTAATTCATGTGGCCCCAACAACCACGTGAAGGGAGCTTGCCTAAAGTGGAGCAAGCTTCGCAGAGCCACGCAATAACCCATGCGGGCAGCAGCCGATAAAAAGGTCGGGTTGGCTCTTGCAAGCACTCAGCAAGAGGACCATGAGCATTGCCACTCGACCCGAGAAGCAACGAGGACGGATGTAGTATGGGATGCACCGTTGGCACTCGATGCAACAAAGACCGAAGGTAATGGCGTGCAGGGAAGTGACTTTTCCCATGTCAAAGAAGGGAGTATCGTATCGAGGGCGATCCGACTTCGAGTGGGGGAGGATGTCACGGCCCGTGACGAAGGACTCGACGACGCGAGTCATCGACGCGCGACCATGACGCACCGAGCAAACTTTGGGGACTGTTTGAGGGTCATGATTGCGAGCCTATTGCGCGGACACCTCGCCGAGGATGGCGAGCTACTGGAGGCATGATTGCCGAGGCGGCCGGAATAACGCGCGATGCGTGAGAAAGCCAGCCTATGAACAAAATTGTCGAGAGGGATGCGTCTGTACCTGACGAAGGCGCCGAAACCATGCCGAGATCACTTAGGCAATGTCGAGCCCGACACACCCGGAAGGATCTAGGAGCATCGGGACGGAGAGCCCAAGAGATGGCGAGACGGACGGTGTTCAGGCCTTTGGCCCACACCATGGCGACACAACGATCTTTGGGCCTAGCCCACGAGTAGCTACCGAGCCGTGCGGAGTAGCGAGACCGAGGAGGAGCCCCAACCGACTTGGACACGCGGAAATGCTTGTGGAGGAAGATAAGGATCGTGGAGATCTCTTTCCCTTGTATTATTCTTATCTAGAATAGAGTTTACCTTGTATAGGGCTTCTCTGGGTAGGGTAAGGTAAGTTAGTTAGCTTGAGGAGGGGAAACCAAACCCTGATCTTACCCTCTTATGTGTATAAATAGGTGCATCACCCTTCATTATAAAGCATTAAGGAATCTATTAATCTAAGTAGTAAGTGGACCAGCAAACCGAGAAACATTTATTGGGCAAACTGAATATTTATATCACTGCCTCAATTTCGGAATTACTCATCCAAAAAGAAAAACGAAATGGAGACTCCATTTTTACTCTATCTTCCACTCATATTTGCCTTTTACGTCTTGACCAATCAATTTCTCCACACACGGAAAAAACTCCCTCCATCTCCAATTTTCAACCTACCCATCCTCGGCCATCTCCATCTCCTCAGAAAGCCCCTCTACCGATCCTTAGCCAAAATCTCCGACCGCTACGGCCCGATAGTTCTCCTCCACTTCGGCTCCCGCCGCGTCCTCGTCGTCTCCTCCGCCGCCTCCGCCGAAGAGTGCCTCACCAGAAACGACATCGTTTTCGCGAACCGCCCACGCCTGCTCGCCGGGAAACACCTCGGCGACAACTACACTTCCTTGAGTTGGTCCCCCTATGGGGACCACTGGCGAACCCTGCGGAAAGTGTCTTCGATCGAGGTTTTATCGACGCACAGGCTCCAGATGCTCCATCCGATCCGGGCCGACGAGGTGAGATCCACGGTCCGGGCCCTCAACCGGGCCTCGGAGGGTCAGCGACCGGTGGATATGAAGGCGGTGTTCATCGAGCTGACGATGAACGTGATGATGAGGATGATCGCCGGGAAGAGGTACTACGGCGGCGAGGAGGCGGAGGAGGCGCGGCGGTTCAGGGAGATCGTTACTGAGTCGCTGAGGGTTTCCACGTCGAGTATTGGGGATTTCTTGCCGGTGTTGAGGTGGTTGGGAGTGGGCGGCGCGGAGAAAGGGCTGGCGGAGCTGCGTAGGAAGAGGGATAGTTTTATGCAGGAATTGATTGAAGAAAGTAAGAAAAGGCTCGGCGGCGATGGGGTGGCGGACGGTAAGGCGAAAACCATGATTGAGATGTTGTTGGCGTTGCAGAAGAACGATCCAGAATATTATACAGATGCCATGATCAAAAGCTTAATGATGGTACTTCTTTAATTTTTCACCCTTTCGATCTTTTCATTTATTAATTATTATTTTGTAAAAAATTAAATATAAAATATATTTGTGAAAATTATAAAGTTATAAATTTACAATAAAAAATTAAAAGGATGTGTTATCGACCCCGTGTCATATTCAATTTATTAATTATTATAATTATTAATTAATATTATATTTTAATATTTTAATTAAATTTGTTAATAATTATATTTACATACTTATAAAAATTCAAAAGATATCACATTTTGAACCCGTCTCTAATCTATATTAATTAATTATTATTAACTCATTTTATATTTTTATGATTATATTCATTTTATTAATAATTATACATAAATACTTTGAAAAATTAAAAAAGTATCATACTTTCGAGCCTTCTCGTATTGTGTCATTGTCTAATAAATAATAAATAATTATTATATTATATTATTTTATTATATATATTTAGATTGAATTCATTACTAATATTTATTTACACACTTCAATTATTGCAAATATATCATAATTTACCTATACAAAATATTAAAAATTCAAAAATAAATTATTTCAATTTTTATTATAAATAAAATTTATTTAATTAATCATAAATAAGTTTCTTTTTCTTGTAATTAAAATTATTTCATATAAAATTTGTCTTTTAATTAAAATAACTACTAATAATATATGACTTGTTTATATTTCTATGTTAGGAGTATAAAATAAAATTATTGAATTAGAAAAAATATAATAAAAGAAAAATATTAAGTTAGGATAAATATAATAAAAAAAATATTAAATTAAGTAAGATACAATAAAAGAAAAATATTAAATTATGTATATATTAGGCTCAAATTAATAATCTTAGTTACATACTTACAAAAATTCAAAAGGCGTCATATTCTGAACCCGTGCTTAATATCGATTTTATTAATTAATATTGTTAAATTATTTTATATATTAATATTTAGAATAAATTCGTTAATAATTATTAGTTACAAATTTGAGATCTTCAAAAGATGTCATACTCACAACCCGTGTCGCATTGTACTGGTGTCTAATTAATTTTTATTAATTCTTAGTATATAATTTAGGAAAGTTCTACGGTGCCGTGAAGGTACCATTTCTCACCTATTATCAACCATTAGATCAATTTAAAGTTATAAATATTAAAAGATGGACGGATGTAAATGCACGTGGGTGGAGGGCATGATACCGTAAAGGCACTGTAGTCATTTCCTATAATTTAATATTTTTATGTTTAGATTGAATACATTACTAATATTTAGTTACTTACCTAGGTTATTGTAAATAACTCATATTTTACCTATATAGAATATTTGAAACTCCAAAAGTAAAATTATTTTAAATTCTATTATCAATTAAATTTATTTAATTATTTTCATAATAAAGTTTTTTTTTGTAAATAAATTATTTCATATGTAGTTTGTCTTTTAATTAAAATAACTAATATAGATCTTATCTATAAATTATATATGACTTATTTATATTTTTATATAAAAATTATCAAAGGAATGTACTGAATAATGACAAATATAATAAAAGAAATAAAATAGGTAAGATACAATAAAAAGAAAAGTATTAAATTAGGTAAATATTAGGCTCGGATGACACATAAGCAAACGAAACACCCGAATTTTTTATTTCCCAAATAAAGCATAAGAAGCTTACACGTAGTTTATGAGAATTTTATAGAGGTGATTAGTATTTAAAGATTTTTTGATTAATTTTCTGCTTTTAGTTTTAATTTGTCAATCCGGCGTTCTGTTATTAAACTATATCACAAAGAAAATATTTCATAAATATGTTTTGTTTGTTACAAACTATATATAGTGATAAAATAGCTGGATGAATTCCAGTGATATTAGTATTGAATTGGATGGAAGTTGTGTGATGTAATTAATATAATGTTAAGACGATATTGAAAAAATTATTATTTTATTTATTTATTTATTTATTAATAAAATTAGTAATAAAATACAGAGAACGTTAAAATAATTAAAAAAAACTTTCATTAAATTAAATACTTAAAATATTAAAAATATATTTTTTATTAAACAAATCAAGTTTATTTTTAATTTTTATTATCTTTGAATTAATAAAAATCATAGATCATATTTTTCTATTTTTTATTTATATTTTTTCAAATTTAAATGTTGTTTTCAATTTTTATATATATTTTCGAATTTAATTAATTGATATATTTATTTTTGAATTTAAAAATGATAGAATATTTATTTATTTATTTATTTTTCAAATTTTTAAATGTTGTTTTTGATTCTTATTTACATTCTTTTTTTAATATTCATAATTTTTTCTGACTTTTTTGAAAGAAAAAAAACGAGAGAGAGAGAAAGAGAGAAATGCCGCAGACATAATATGCCCGCGGGGCCCACTAGATGAGCGCAGGCTCACAAGTGGCCGCAATATTTGCTCGTCTGTTGGAGCATCAACAACGGCATATGATCAAATGGGCGCCCAATGTGCATGCTCTAATTAATAGTATGGAGGGACTTCGAATTTCAATTAGTATCAAACGATCATTTGCATTCCAACACATCTGATTTTGTAGTCTACGATTACCATCCGCATCAATGATTGTCGGAGGTATCCACTTGTTAAGAACCATACTCCATGTCCGTTAATTGATTACCAAATATCATTAATAAGGAATAAGATCAAATCTCTTATACAAGTATTATTTAATAAGTAATTAAATATCATTAATAAAGAATGAGATCAAATCTCTATATTCTAATAATATTTACTCGCCTAAAACTGACTTCTACTCTAATAAAAGAAATATGAATAATAATACAATTTCTACGCTAGAGAAAGAGAATTACAACCTACTTTAAAACTAAATAATATAAATAATAATTAACAAATATCATAAATATCAAATTTTTCTTAAAACAATTAAAATTTAACAAGAAAGTCAAAATATTAAATAAGAAAAAATAAATCATTTATTATCATATAACGTATTATACATAATACTTGACTGAACAAGAATATTGTACATCATGATGAGAAGCTTAATGATAGTACTTCTTTAATTTTCGATCCGTTTGATCTTTTAATTAATTAATTAATAGTATTTAAATATTTTTTGTTTAATTTTCACTTTTGGTTTTAACTTGTCAAATTTGTCATATTCTATTATCTCCCCTATATATTAATGCAAAATCCTCCTAACATATGTGTCTGTTTCGCATGATTCGTTTGGCAAATAAAAAATTCTGGTGCTTCGGTTGATTAGGTGTCATCCGAGTCTAATATCTACCTAATTTAATATTTTCCTTTTATTATATCTTGCCTAATTTAATCTTTTACTTTATTATATCTTGACTAACTTAATATTTTTCTTTTATTATATTTTGTTTAATTCAACATTTTCTTTTATTCTCCTAATAAAAATACAAATAAGTCATATATAATTAGTAGAAAAAATATAAATTAATTATTTTAATTAAAAGATAAATTACATAAGATATAAATTCAAATAAAAAATGTTGTTGTGAAAATTGTTAAATAAGCAGTACTTATAATAAAAGTTAATATAATTTTAATTTTTGAATTTTAAATATTCTACATAGGTAAATTAAGATTTACCTATTTATGTAACTAAATATTAGTAATGAATTCAATTTAAAACAAAAATATGAAATTGTATAATAATAATAATAATGATGATGATGATGATGATGATGATGATGATTAATTAATACTAGTTAGACACGGTACAATGCGACACGAGTTGAGAGTATTATATATGTTTGATTTTTTAAAGTATGTAACTAATATTATTAACGAATTTAATTTAAATATTAAAATATAAAATAACGAAAATGGAGAGTAGGCACAGGTTTAAAATGTAACTACTTTTGAATTTAATAAGTATGTAAATAAAACTATTAAAGAATTGAATCTAAACATTTATATATGAAATTATTTAATAATTATAATAATTGATAAATAAATTAGATATGTACACGTCACGGGTTGAGAATACTATCATTTAAAGTTTTTATTTTCATAAAACTTTGTAAGTATCAAAAATAATTTTTATATTTATTTTTTTATAAACCCGTGTAATGCACGGGTATTAAACTAGTTAAACTATATAACAAAGGAAATATTTCATAAATTTGCTTTTATGGTTAATTAGTGAACTTATTATGCCCAACGAACCTCCTACAATTCTTG
Organism: Phtheirospermum japonicum; assembly: GCA_014905375.1. NCBI lineage: Eukaryota > Viridiplantae > Streptophyta > Magnoliopsida > Lamiales > Orobanchaceae > Phtheirospermum > Phtheirospermum japonicum. The sequence goes on from BMAC01000213.1 coordinate 525,068, forward strand.
AAGTTAATACAAAAATTAACTTTAATTTTTATAAGTTGCACGTTTTATTTTATATTAGCACGCATTTTAGGTTTAAATTTCAAAAAATATTTTATTTATTTAGGAATGACAATAAACGGGTTAAAATTAGTATCAAATCTGCCCCATCGTCTAAACCCAATATGATGGGTCGGGACGGTAGAGGGTCAACAGGAATCCGCTCCGCTACAATATTTTCACTTACATTTTTTCTTAAGATTTATTTGTAATTATTCTCTCAATTCGTTGACTTCTCGGGCAACTTGAGAACATCACATTATGTTAAAACTTATTATTCTTTACTATTTTTGCACTTTTTGTTCACTTAGATGGTTGAGTGACATGCTGTGGAAGTGATTTGCACGTTATACTTTAGAGTTTTCTTGATTAATGAGTATGGCTGACTTTAAAAGGTTGAGTATGAGATTATCAGAATCTAAAAAAAAACAAAAAAAACACTGCTTGCGAAAAGATTGGTTATTCAGTAATTTCTAAATTGTTTAATAAATTTTGAAACAAACTTTGACTTGGTCGAATTAACAAAAAGGACAACAGAGAGCAGATTTGTTTTTCCGATGGGTTCGGCGGGTCCAACGGGTCAAGCCCATCAAGAATCGTATCCAAAACAGGGCAGGCCCGACGGATTTGGAGGCGAGCGGGGCTCGCTAAACCCATGCTGTCATCTCTATTAGGGATAATTATAAGAAATACCACGTAATCTTTTTTCTTTACATTGTAACGACCTCTAAATGGTTCTTATAATTGATACTATAAATTTTATTATAACTCCCAATATTTGAGTCGACACGATTAATTAATTTAAATTTGTAATTAATTACGTATGTTTTTAGGTTTTTAATTTAAATTTGTAATTAATTACGTATGTTTTTAGGTTTTTCTTGTGAATGGGTATGATTGATTTTATTATTTCCTTCAAATTCCTTCAAACCTACCACTTCATTTGCATCCCACATAACTTTTCTGAAATAGTGGATTTAGTTTTTTTTTTTCATCCCACAACGATTAATTAAATATACAAAATAAAACTTTTTTGAAATAGAGGATTTAGGTTGATATATTTTATCTGAAACATTTCTCAAATCGTTTTTTGAAATCGAAATTAGGTTGATATATTTCCTATCGTTTTTTGAAATCGAGGATGTAGTTTGATATATTTCCTCTGAAACTTTTTTCAAGTTAAAAAAATCGCAGTATTTTGGGTTGATATATTATTTTTCATCCCCACACCGATTAATTAAAATATACAAAATAAAACTTTTTTGAAATCGAGGATTTAAGTTGATATATTTCATTTTGGGTTGATATATTGTTTAGTATTTGGGTTGATATTAAACTTTTGGTTGATATATTTCCTCTGAAACGTTTTTCAAGTCGGTATTTTTGGGTTGATATATTGTTTAGTATTTGGGTTGATATGAAATATATACTACAACTTGTTGATACTTAAATATATAAAATAAAAATAAAACTTTTTGAAATCGGTTGATATATCCTCTGAAACTTTTTTAAAGTCGGTATTTTTGGGTTGATATATTGTTTAGTATTTGGGTTGATATGAAATATATACTACAATCGAGGATTTAAGTTGATATATTATTGACTACAACTTTTCAGAATCGATTAGTTAAAATATACAAAACAAAATTTTTTTGAAGTCGATAATTTAGGTTGATACATCTGTTTTAAAGTAGCAGAATTTGGTTGATAGCAAATAGTTCTGAAAGCGGTTTTTTCGTACAGGTGAAAGATTTTAAGTTATATCCGTATATTTATAAATCTTTTGATGTGATCGTATTTTTTAAATTCTTATTTTTTAAATAGGCAGTGTTATAAATTCCCCTCCTTACTTAGCTTGAGAATGAAAATGCATTTACCTCAAGGAAATAGAGCCACATATAGTTCCAACTCAAGTAGGATTTTTATTTTATTTTATTTCAAATAAATATGATTCATGCTGTGCTAATATTTTTATATTCTAAGTCACTAATGTATACGATGATGTGTACCCGAGGACTGGGTGGGCTTCGGCCCATGTTTAACTATTAATTGTACTTTTATTTTATTTATATTTTTAAGAAAAATAGGTATTAGTTATTATTAAATTAAATTAACCCATGTTAAATTTATTGTAGACTAATTATATTTTAATTATTGTAGTCCAAGATTCATAAATTATATTAGTGATGATTGATTATATAAAAGAATTTTCTACATTAAACGAGAGTTTATCCACACTAATTTAATAATTAATGATGATTATTTAATGAAAAATTACACGACACATCTATTTTCCAAACTCGACTTAATACTTTATTTCTTATTCGAATCACTAATATTTGTAGTTAATATAGAATATATTATACGTGTTTTTTAGAGTTGTTGGATGTGAGTTAATTTGTCTTATTTCTAAGTAACTTTTACGTCTCAATCTCAAAATATTTTTCGGATCACATAAGGTACTGCCATTTTTTTTAAATGGTTGACTTTCATGGCTAATATAACACATAAAATATATCTATTTTTTATGAATTACTAGTATTTTATTATATTTTGATTTATACACTCACAAACACATGCAAGAATTGTTGTGCACTAATTGTACGAAAGGTTTCCGTTAGACAATCATATTTTTTTAAACAAAAATGCATATTTTAAAGGTAAAATATCATACTTTCTGAACATGTATATTTATGTTAATTACGACGTTTCATCGTTAACATATTTATTTTTGTTTAAATAATATGGTTGTATAAAAAAAAATTCTTATACCGAATATAAAATAAACCTATAAAATATTTATATTCGTGCAGCCTTACCCCCAGAGCAAAGAAAAAAATTTGGCTACGCCCCTGTGTGTATTAATGATATTCAAATGTAATAATGAAGCACCATATGAAAGATGACTAGGAGTGTCAGTAACTGCAGACTAGGTGTGATTTATGAGTGAGATTGAAACTGAAGGATATCGCGTTCTATGATCTTAATTTTCATATGCTTGTCACAGGTTTTGTTAATAGGCGGCACAGAAACATCTGCGGGGACACTTGAATGGGCACTCTCCCTTCTTCTCAACAATCCACATGTCCTCAAGAAGGCACAAACCAAAATCGACAACCACGTCGGACACGACCGATTAATAGACGAAGCAGACATTGCCAACCTCCCTTACCTACGTTGCATTATCAACGAAACATTACGTATATATCCGGCGGGCCCACTGTTGATCCCTCATGAGTCCACAGAGCAATGCACTGTTGGAGGCTACCATGTCCCAGCAGGCACTATGTTGTTGGTTAACGCGTGGGCCATACATAACGACCCTAGGAATTGGGATGATGCCAAAGAGTTTAAGCCCAAGAGATTTGAAGAGCAGGATGGTAGTCGGGACGGGTTCAAACTGATGCCATTTGGCTCGGGGAGGAGGGGATGTCCCGGGGAGGGCTTGGCGGTGCGTATGATGGGGTTGGGATTAGGATCTCTTGTTCAGTGCTTTGATTGGGAAAGGGTTGGCCAGGAGTTGGTCGATATGACGGAAGGTGTAGGGTTGTCCATGCCAAGAGCTAAGCCATTATTGGCTTATTGCAAAACTCGGCCGATGGCGGTCAACCTTGTGTCTCGAATTTAATATGTATATTCGTAGGAACTATGGTTAATAAAAAAGTATCAGTAAACAGATGTTACTTTCAGTGTTACAAACACCGAGACTAACATCAAACAGATTATCAGAAAATTAGCAGTGGAATAATTAAAAATAAACGAACACATCAATTTAAATTTTGTTCATAAGTTAAAGTACTTACGAACTTGGGTATACAAACCCGAAAACTATATTACTTTTCTTTGTTCAAGATCAATACATAAATATAAAGTAATATATGAAAAACATTAGTATCAACACTTGATACTAAAATACTTATCGCCTTAGTATGATGATCTTCTTTGTTGGTTACGCAACTCCAAAAATCTCTGTGATTAAGATTGTGGCTCCAAGTCTTGTGCCGAAGATTGTGATGATCTTATCCATTGGTTACGCAACTTCAAAGATCTCCTTGATTTAGAACTTCACCTCAAGTCTTTTACTTGCTCGTGTTCTTCTTTACCTTGCTTGCGTCGTTCTCCGTGCGTCTTCAAGTCGTATGAAAAGTGATGTGAAAATTTGTGAAGGTCGTGATCTTCTCTTGGGCTCCTCTTGTCATAAATAGACAAGAGTCCTATCTTGGTAAACAAGAAAACTAGTCCGAAACACAATCTAGGAAACTAAATAAAATCCTAAACACAATATAGGAAACAAATATAGAGTCCTAATTCTAGTTCCCTAATATATTTTGAGCCCAATAAAGACAAACAACTAAAAAAGAAAAATAAGAAATAATTTCCAGGAATAAAATTCTCAACAATCTCCCCCTTTTACCTTTTTGGACAAAATACCTAAGACGCACTAAAATATTCAAAACTCCCCCTAAGTTAAAACTCCCCCTTAACAAGTAACCATTGTTTAAAACAAACAAAAACGAACCACATCCTCATCACTCTCCGTTGGCTGATTCATCTTCATCCACAACGTCTTCTACATCTTCTCCCCCTTTTTGTTCTGAAAGCAAAAGAGTTTCAACAAACGAGTCTCGAAGCGACTGCAACTGTGCCATTTTGAGTCTGCATCTTGTCAATCTGGAATAGAAAATTGAACGGTGTTAGAACTGGTGTTACCATCACCAGGACCAACACGAGAAGCATATTTTGAAAACAGCTCCTCAGCTTCAGTAGTCAAAAACTTCGTGGAGACTGGTTCCATGTCTTCATTCTCGACGCCTTGACACGCAGCTTCATCAGAGTCATCAAAATTGGAGCTAGGAGATGAAATTGGAGCAGCTGTAAGTGATGTCAGGTTTGGTGATGAAACACCAGAACCAACATCGACTTTCTAGGCATCTTTCGAACTTTTCTTCTTGGACGCACTGTCTGTTTCCGGCGAGGAGTAGCTGACTTGGATAATCGTGGCTTTGCTGGGTGATGGAGAGTTCGACATCCTGCAAGAGATTGGAAACAACTACAAGGACAAGATCGAGTGTCGTAGGCAGTAAAGTTTGGAGAAAGAAATGTAAAAACCCTAACATTGCCAATATTGAAAACTCGTACGCAGTAGAAAAAAGAAGGGGATCAAAAAGATAAAGTGAATAAATAACCCCCCACTATTCCCACTAC
>BMAC01000213.1:568902-582380 GCA_014905375.1 Phtheirospermum japonicum
AAAAACGGAAACGTAAAAAACTACGAAAATAAATAGGAAAAACGTACAAAAACTAAGAAAATCTAGAAATACGAAAAACGGCCTACCCGACTCCTAAATCAACAAAAAGCAAGCGAAAAACACGCAACGTGAAACAAAAACGAAAAGGAAAATATGTACAAAAAGATGCAAATCACCCGGTTTCGAGGATGAGCCCGAGCCCACCAGTACTTTCCTCTACTCCTTACGAGCCACCAAAACCTTCGTCAAGAAATGCAACCGAGCATCCAAAACAAAGTCAATTGAAGACTTTTTAGAGTTTGATTAGTCGTGTAGGGGATACGGCCCCCCGACCTTTTTTTTCTCCATCTGATGACTTTTGGTCGTGTAGGGGACTCGGTCACCCCGTACCTTTTTCTCATTTTTTAATATATATTCGCACTTTATAAAAAAAATAGATTTTTACGGATCTGGATTATCAAGATCTGCAACTAAATAATCAAATTGGGTTGATGGATCTCTGCAATCGGGTTAATTGGACCGAACACGAAATGCTTGAATGTATGGAATTATTTCTAGATCGAACACAAACTAAGAAATATAATATCCAGAAAACCAAATAGAAAAAAACTGGATTGAGAATTTTATGAGATGAGGGTTTTTTTTTCTTTTTCGGCGCTTAAGGAGAGACAGAGGGAGGTGAAAGGCAACTGAAACCCTAGAAAAAAAAGAATTAAAATATAAATGGTAAAAATTATTATATATACCTGGAGAAAAAAAAACAAAAAGAGAAATAATTTCAACATATTTCATAAGAGAATACCCATCAAATTTGAATCATCGTAAGTTTGATACATAACTGATGTGTTAACAAAATTAACAATACGAGTACATATAAAATTATGGCTTATTATAATATTAGTAATGTAAGTAACATTTTCGTGTTTGAATATAACACACTAGATCGTTAAGTCAATTTTGTATAATATTAGTGGTGTATGTTTGCCTTTTCGTGTATGAATACACCGCCATAGGATAAAATCGTGATGTCAACTTTGTCGGATTAGAATTCATATCAAGACAACAAATCTCAGAATTTCTCATCCAGCACATGGAGACTCCATTTTTACTCTACTTTCCACTCRTATTTGCCCTTTACATCTTCACCAATCAATTTATCAACAGACTGAAAAATCTCCCTCCATCCCCAATTCTCGACCTACCCATTCTCGGCCATCTCCCCCTCCTCAAAAAGCCCCTCTATCGGTCCTTAGCCAAAATCTCCGACCGCTACGGCCCGATAGTCCTCCTCCACTTCGGCTCTCGCCGCGTCCTCGTCGTCTCTTCTGCCGCCGCAGCCGAAGAGTGCCTCACCAGAAACGACGTCGTTTTCGCGAACCGCCCGCGCCTGCTTGCCGGTAAACACCTCGGCGACAACTACACTTCCTTGAGCTGGTCCCCCTATGGGGACCACTGGCGAAACCTGCGTAAAATATCCTCAATCGAGGTCTTGTCAACGCACAGGATCCAGATGCTCAGCCCGATTCGGGCTGACGAGGTGAGGTACACGGTCCGGGCCCTGTATCGGGCCTCAGAGGGGCGGCGGCCGGTGGAAATGAAGGTGGTGTTCTTCGAGCTGACGATGAACGTGATGATGAGGATGATCGCTGGGAAGAGGTACTACGGCAGCGAGAACGTGGAGGATGCGGAGGAGGCGCGGGGGTTCAGGGAGATCGTTACAGAATCGCTGAGAGTTTCGTCTTCGAGTATTGGGGATTTTTTGCCGGTGTGGAGGTGGTTGGGAGTGGGCGGCGTGGAGAAAGGGATGGTGAAGCTGCATAGGAAGAGGAATGATTTTATGCAGGAAATAATTGAAGGGAGTAAGAAAAGGCTCGGCGACGAAGGGGTGGGGGAAGGTAAGGCGAATACGCTTATTGAGATGCTGTTGACTTTGCAGGAGGAGGAGCCTGAATATTATACAGATGCCATGATCAGAAGCTTGATGATGGTACTTTAATTTGATCCTTTAATTTATTAATTAACAGTATTTAATTATTTATTGTTTAATTTTCTGCCTTTTGTTTTAATTTGTCAATCTGTCATTCTATTATTAATCTATATAACAAAGGAAATATTTCATAAATTTGTTTTTTTGGTTAATTAATGGACTTATAGTTCTTGAAGTTGATACAACCATTAGCTTTATAAGTTGCACGTTTTATTTTATATTAGCACGCATTTTCGGTTTAAATTTAAAATAGACAAAGCCTTCTCTTTAATTAGGGATGACAATGGAGCGTGTTAAAACCAGGTATCAAACCTGCCTCGGCGTCTAAATGGGTTGTGGAGCGGTTAATGGGTCCATCGGGATCCGCTCCTCCACATTTTTTCACCTCCATTTCTTCTTAAGATTTTTTTTGTAAATTAATCTCTCAATTCTATATTAACGGGTTGTGGGGCGCTTAAGGGGTTCATAGACATAATGTATATTAATGATACATTAAACTGTAACAATGAAGCAACATATAAAAGATGACTAGGAGTGTCAGTAACTGCAGACGAGATGTAATTTATGAGTGAACAGTTATTTATTTTATTAGACTGAAACTCAAGGATATCATGTTCAATGATCTTAAGTTTGACATGAATGTTGCAGGTTTTATTAATAGCCGGCACAGATACATCAGCGGGGACACTTGAATGGGCACTCTCCCTTCTTCTCAACAATCCACATGTTCTCAAGAAGGCACAAACCGAAATCGACAACCACGTCGGACACGACCGATTAATAGACGAAGCAGACATTGCCAACCTCCCTTACCTACGCTGCATTATCAACGAAACATTGCGTATATATCCAGCGGGCCCACTGTTGGTCCCTCATGAGTCCGCAGAGCAATGCACGGTCGGAGGCTACCATGTCTCAGCAGGCACTATGTTGTTGGTTAACGCGTGGGCCATACATAACGACCCTAGGAATTGGGATGATGCCAAAGAGTTTAAGCCCGAGAGATTTGAAGGGCTGGAWGGTAGTCGGGACGGGTTCAAACTGATGCCATTTGGCTCGGGGAGGAGGGGATGTCCCGGGGAGGGCTTGGCGGTGCGTATGATGGGGTTGGGATTAGGATCTCTTATTCAGTGCTTTGATTGGGAAAGGGTTAGCCAGGAGTTGGTCGATATGACGGAAGGTGTGGGGTTATCCATGCCGAGAGCTAAGCCATTGATGGCTTATTGCAAAGCTCGGCCGGTGGCGGTCAACCTTGTGTCTCAATTTTAAAACATATGTTAAAATGAATTGTGAAGAGTCTATGTTCACACCTATATGAATATAATAGTGAGACGATTGATTGTAGTCAATTGTAGCTTTGGAGTTAAAATTAAACAGATTGCCTCTCTTTTCTTCTGGTTTTACGGGATTCTCAAGAAGCTCTGAGATCGAGGTATCCTTTATTAAAGAGCTATGAAGCGAAATATAACATCCAAACAAACTAAACTTTTTATATAAAGTAGCTCTTTTGTGAGATAGGTATTATAAAATGATATCATATTTTATAATTTTGTAAATTGATCCTATCAAATCCGCTGCCCACTCAGAAATCAGGAACCCACTCGCCCGTTTAAATGAGAAAAAGCATAACACAGATAAACAATTCACATTGAGAATTTGGTCAATACTGAACAGCCAACAACTTTCTAATATGGTCATTACGGGAAAGACGGTGTGGTTGGACCTCAAGAGAAACAAATCAGTCATCGCACTAAAACCCATGAAACCAACAACAATCATATGAACTACTTTTATGAAATCAGATATAAGCTGTAACGAGGAATAGAACACAAAAAGAGGTTTAGCAGTGCCAAGAATTAAATAAACACATCCATGTGTTTCCCTATATATTCACCTTACATTCAAAAACAACTCATGCTTCTGTGTTAGAATTATACCTCCCTCCTAATAGAAATCGGAAATAGAGAAATGTAGAATTATCAAGTAAAATGTCCAAATGAGAGTGTTACTCGACAAGAATGAGAAAGATACTTGCCCAAACAAACAACAAAAGGCACTTGCACCAACACGGGTAGTGGCATTCATTCAAATGATAGATGTAAAAACTGCTACTCACAAATTTGGGTTATGATCATTAATTACCATTCAAAACAAGACTAGATAAACAATTGCTTATAATTATGTAATTGTTCTCAATTATGTGATTTTACAGCACAACCAGATATACCTATTTAACCAACCATTTAAAAGATATGCAGTGTCATATAAAACTAGATAAACAAGATAATAATCAACATGACAATTTACATAATCATCCTCAGCATCCTTATTTGCCCACTTTCCACTATTATCAATTTGCAACTTTCGAAATAATTCAATGAAGCTCGGAACCTCACCCTCATCATCACACTCATCCTCATCTCATCGTCATCCTCATCCTAGTCCTTATTCAGCTGCATACATCACTGCACTTCCACTTGGCCTTTTTATTTTTCTTATCCTCATCACGCTTCTATGGAATAGGTAAAATATAACAAATTAGACAAATAAGAATAAAGTTTAAATAAATAATAATAATAATAATAATAATAATAATAATAATAATTAGACGTACCTAGTCCACAGTGTGGGCAGCGAGGCTCTTAGATCCTTGTTATCATTAGATCCTTGATAACAAGGATACTTTTGTTTTTTTTTCAGTTGTTTGCATTCTCGATCGATATATTCCGTGAATGCATTGGCCGATAATAATTTAGTGAGAAAAAACATAATGGAATAAGTTAAAAATACAAAATTAGATTAAGGATTTTACTTTGTATTCTGGTGAAGTAAACAAAGCAATACACTTTACCCGATCTTCATCGGTCATGCTCCTGTAATTGCTCGTAATTAGCATTAGCAGTGAATCTGGATTTTGTGGATCTTCTAGCTGGCACTGGTAATAAGAGTGAGTTGAGGCCTTGAAACGACTAAAACGTGAAGCAGTTGTTCGTTCAAATGATTTATTTACCGCATTGTATTGCCTTTTACTAAGGTCGCCTTTCAGATCAAAATATTTCTGTAATTTATTACATATAAATAAGTTAAGTTGAACATTAAATAACACAATAATTCTACAGAAACTACAAATCACTAACCGATACTCGTTTAAAAACTTTGTGTTGTTGTTCTTCTGGGACTGACACCCAGTTCTTGTGACAAGGGATCACAATTTCCTTATCTTGTTGTTGATTGCCCGTGTATAAAACTTTTGGTTCGGGCCAATTGGTAGGACATATTTTCCATGAAAATCAAACTCAATCAGTAGCTTCTTCTTTCCTGCATATTTCTTGCAAATTCTGACCCGTTGATTTTGATCGGGTCTTCGTCTGCTTTGATTTTTTTGTGGTTAGTGCACCTATAGAGGGAGAACGCATAATATGATAACTAAGTACTCAAACATGTAAAGTATTTTTTTCTTTTATAATTACCAACATAAAGAAAGTAAAGATATGATAGAATATCCTTAAGCTTACTAGACCAGCTTCAAGAAACAATCAGCAAGTCTGAAGAGCAAAAGCTCATTGATTTATGAGCATATTAACACCACCCGTCTCAACTTCAAAGAAAAAGGGGGTTGCCTGAATTTCCACTCAATGATATTTAATTATATTAATAATAATTATGATGGGCTAAGATAAATGCTTCATGTGCTCATAGAATATCCAAAGGCTCTTCTCATACAAGAGGTGTCAGAAATGTAAGCACCAGTCATCAAAGACTCCACTACAGACTCCAATAGACTACAAAATTACCAACAAGCAAATATGTAAAACATCAATTAAAGAAAAGCTTCATTGAGAATATTAGAATGTCCACATTATGTTCTTCAGACATATGCTTGTCTTAAAAAACATGTCAAGTATATATAATAACATTAATATTGACAAAAATATATATAACAATCACTTACTGTCGTGCGTTTGACTGTCTTCAGATTCACATTGTCTGCTTCGTCTCTTGTTATGACGTCTTGGGGGTTCATTACTACCATCTCCACCATGACAAACATTTGCCATTAGATCACCGTGTCCTCTTCAGATCACTGTATGATTAAAATTAAAACTGGAAAAGGTGAAGAGAAGAGACGTCTTGGGGGTTCATTACCATCTCCACCATGACAAACATTTGCCATTAGATCACTGTGTCCTCTTCAGATCGTCCTCTTCAGATCACTGTATGATTAAAATTAAAACTGGAAAAGGTGAAGAGAAGAGACGCCTTGGGGGTTCATTACCATCTCCACCATGACAAACATTTGCCAATAGATCACTGTGTCCTCTTCAGATCACTGTATGATTAAAATTAAAACTGGAAAAGGTGAAGAGAAGATTTAAATTTGATGGTAGATGGGTCAAGAATGAGGAGACAACCCAAGTTATCTCTTAAGAGTGAAAATGTGTCTTAGGAGCTTAATATTCTGGGATCCCTTCTACTATCTCTGACACACACAACCACACTTTGATCAGGTTTGTGGAAGGAAAAGAAATTCAAGAAGCTCTTTGGTATCTTAACCCTAATAAAGCCCCAAGAATGGATGGTATAACCTCTTTATTCTTTCAATTTTCTATGCCTGTTATTCATAAGAATATCATTAGTTTATTCAAGACTTTTTCTGTCATGCCAAAATGCCTAAAACCACTAATCATACCCTTATTACACTTATACCTAAAGTCGAAAATCTTATCTCTATTAGTCAATATAGGCCTATTAGCTTATGTAGTATTGTATATAAAATTATTTCTAAAATACAAGCAAACAGACAGAAAAATTACTCAAAGTCAAATCCTCTATAATATAAGCCTATCAAACCGAAAACGAAAATAAAAACAATGATGGTTATTTATTCCATTTCAAAGAGACATGAATCACGAGCGACAATATTAACATATGGAAAGAAAAGGACCCTAATTTTATATTGAGGACTGAGCAGCACACGAAGAAGCTGCGCTATGCTAAAATTATGTGAATTCAAAACTTAATAATTCTATTAAATATGTGAAATGTCCTGCATTTAATCACAAATGAAAGAGCAACTTTCAAAACTCCAGTTTTCTTTCTAGAAAAGGTAGGCACAAAAAGAAATTGGAAATATCCAGTGCAACACAACAACAAAAAAGCTCCTTCATGGCATTAAATTTCCCAATTAAGAAACTAATGGTTAAGTCAACATAAACATGAACTTGCATTCCGAGTTTACAAAAAATGAGCATAAAATTCACAAGGCTCTTAATTTCCACTTTCATTACACAACATGAAAACAGATGTAGCTGCAGGCAATATAGAAAAAAAAAAAAGCTTAGTCCAACTTATTCTATGTATCATCACAACAGAACCAAAAAAAAAAAACATTATTAGCAGCAGCTTATGTACTACCATTACTCAATGGGCAGAAGCAAAAGAATGCTACTTTTTTCTTAACCCCATCAAAATCAATAAAAGCATCACCAATAACAAGAACCCAAAATTCATAATCCAAACAAGCCTCTTTACATATTGGCAGAAAAAAAGTCAAAACCCGAAAACAATAATTTGAATCAGAAAAAAAACAAACCTCTTTACATATTGGTAGCCAACAAAAACACTCAGAATCATTCTGGAAAATCCACCAATTAAGCCCTAAATATCACGAAATTGTGGTGTAAACATAAAAAAATGGTCAGAATATTAACCTGTAATTCGCTATGCTCGAGTATCCGACAAGGGCGGAAGAATGAAATTAACCTTGTTCTTGAGAGGTTTTGACAAAAAAAAATTTTTTTTAATAAAATTTATGTTTCCAAAGAGCCTAGAGATTTCTTCAAAACAAACCCTGGAGATTACAATTGTTCAGGTTTTGACCAAAAAAAAAAAAAAAGAGCGAGAGAGACGACAAATTCTGGAAAACGAAAACCCTTTTTCCTTTTTATGTTTTACCTGTAAATTGCCGCCTTCCCTAAATAACATTTCACGAGGTTTTGTAATTGCCGCCTTCTGCTCTAATAATAACAACAACAACAACAACAACAACAACAACAACAACAACAACAACAACAACAACAACAACAATAATAATAATAATAATAATAATAATAATAGCAATAATAATAGTAATAATAATAATTTGCAATATGGGATTACCTGGTTGATTTGATATAATATTGTATTTGAGTTCCATCCTTTTCAATGACCATTAAAAGAAAGATAGTTGTAATGGTTATAATTGTAATGGTCGATGATTAAAAAAATAAAATACTATGTGAATTTGATTGCACAAATGATATAATAATAATAATAATAATAATAATAATAATAATAATAATAATAATAATAATAATAATAATAATAAATTATTTTATTATTATTGTCATCATCATCATCATCATCAAAAGATAATACTAAAAATGTCACGGTATCAATCATAATTAACTATCTTCTATCGATATATCATTAAAATAACCATTATACTCATCAAAAGATAAAACAGTATTGTCACAATGCCAATCGGAATCACTGTTATATGTTTGCAAATCATTATTTATTTCATCATCATTCGTTATAGGATCTTGTTGTTCATCATTTTCGTATTCGGCTATGGTGTCATCTTCCATGTCATCGTCATCGTTATACATGTCATATGATGTAGTTGTACTTGAAGATGGATCAGGAGTTCCACCAACGTGGTCAAATGGCATGTTAGCTTGATGTAGCTCAAAAGACTCGAGATTTCCAAGATCAAAAAAAAGTGAGAATTGTGAAGAGTTATCGGGTGCAATAGATCTACTTCAGTTAATAAGTTTGTCGATGAACTAGCATCCACAGTATGGTGAACTTCATGGAAAATCTTCTATTTTTCAAGGCGAACTGGTCGTCTTTGAAACCCTTGGTACTGGTGTCTATATTTATGATGTTTCTATCATGCACAATATGTCGATGATGATTAGATTTAAACCATTTTGCATCAAAATAGGACAATCGACTAGTATAATGAAGTTCTGGAATTTCTTGTAAAATGCCATAATACATCTGTCCACTCAATCCAGGCACTGACACACCACTGTTTTGTGTTAGCCGACGGATGTCATGGTCATGAGTCAAGAAACGAACTCCATTAACTACACATCCACCATATGATTGAGCAAAATGGTCCACATCAAGACGCCAATGCGTACACTTCTTTAGATACTGATCGAGGATTATAGTACACCTGAAGTTCATGAATTAGGAACTAAAGTCTCATTTTATGAGATGAAGGGGGCAATACACTAATTTTTATATTTTTTACTTCTATTGTTTGAGAAATATCTATGTCGGTTTGTAACTAGCTTGGGTCAAAAGGATAAGATTAATAAATCCATAATCTTGTGGAGTATACTGCAAATTAAGTTCTGATGGATTGAACACTATATTATCTCTTTCTGAGATTAATAGGTTCATGTGTGATTAGATTTAGATATCAATTATTCATAAGCTAACCAAAGTTTTAGTTTTACATACTTTTGTTGGATTAGGATGTACCTTTTGTAAAACCAGTCTGCAAATTCATGTTGTGCTGAAACTCCAAGTCACTAATACCACACGCTAACAACTCTTGCTTGTGTTCTCTACCACAAAAAAGAATATAAGCCACACGATGTTACCAAACATTGCATCTGTTTTGGTGTTTCTTATAATATAAACTGATGATATAATTAAATAATCTAGCCCAGACAGTTGTGAATAATCACAAATTAAAATAAATAAAAATATGATATTCTTTAAATTACAAAACACACCCCTGAGTTGTGCCTTTCATCTCTATACTTTTTTTTTCATTTCTTTTTATGAAATTTGATTTATAGGTTTACAAGACTCCACCCCAATAGTTTTGTTTTATCACAAATAAATAAATAACATATTGAATATTAAAATAATGAAACCACTTACTGCAAATACATATCTATTTGGGGGGTAATTATTAAGAATATAAAATCTTGCCTGCTTATACTTCTCTGGGATAGAGCTACGCTCTTGCGACCTCCAAGTGGGATGCACTGTATCGAAAAATCAAAAGTTGTGACGTCACTTCACATATCGGGATTCTACGGGGTCGATTGAACTTTGTCTCTACATCATTGAAATAACGAGCACAAAATGTCAATGCCTCTTTTGCCACATATGCCTAGACAATTCGAACCCTCTGGCTTTAGCTCGAGTTTTTTACACACCCTTGACCTCTTTCAAATATGATTCAATTGGATACATTCAGGTGTTCGGGTCCCCCTAAAATTGCCTCTTCAGGGAGATGCAATAACCAAATGGACCATAATATCAAAAAAAAACGGGGGGAAATCTTCTCTAACTCGCATAAGATAATAATCACATCCGACTGGGCTGATATAAGGTCACTCACATTCAAACTTTTGGTAGACATTTTCTTAAAGAAGTTACAAAATTCTATTATATCATCAAATATATCTTTATCTAAGTATGCACGGGCTTCCACTGGCAACAATCTCTGCATAATGATATGGCAATCATAAGATTTCAACCTCAGTTATGTGGCCCTGACCTGGAGGTACACACCTTCTCAAGTTTGATGCAAATCCATCTAAAAATCTCACATATCTGATCCAATTAAAAAATTCAGCTCTGTTTGGTCATGGGGTAGTGTGTAACGAGACCCGTGGCTTCATTATCTTACCCCTATCCTCGATAAGGTGCAACTCTGGCCTAATTTTCATTCTAATTAGATCGAGTCTTGCATTAAGAGTATCCTTCGACTTCAGTGGATCATCCATGATGCTCCCCACCAACACTATCAATCACATTCTTTTCTAAATGCATCATGTCGATATTGTGTTTCAAGTCATTACTAGACTAGTAAGGGAGCTCATAAAAAATGCTTTTTTTTTTCCAATTAAAACTCATCTGCATATTTATGGGTTCCTGCACCACCGCGAATCTTGTGTTTCCCAGGTATTTTTGGTCTGACTCGATTTAGTTGGATCAGTATGTCTTTCATTACTTTTTTTTACCGGAGGACTCCGACGTTCTGGTAGACCATTGAAGTCCAAGTGAACTCCTCCATCTTTGGTGTATCGGAAGAAATATTCTAGTACCGAAGTATATTACCTTTCCCAATATGCGCATAGATGGGGTTTCATCATTACATGCGGGACAAGCCATGTAACCTTGCCCGCTCCACCCTGACAGAATACTTCTTGCTGGGAAGTCATTAATTGTCCACATTAATGCTGCTTGCATGCGATATAACATTCTAGTACCGAAGTATATTACCTTTCCCAATATGCGCATAGATGGGGTTTCATCATTACATGCGGGACAAGCCAGGTAACCTTGCCCGCTCCACCCTGACAGAATACTTCTTGCTGGGAAGTCATTAATTGTCCACATTAATGCTGCTTGCATGCGATATAAACCACGACTTTTGGTGGCAGTGTCAAGTGTGTTCACACTGATTGACCACAGAATTTTCAATTCATCAATAACAAGTCGTAGGAAAATGTCGTTGGTTTTTTGGGGGTGATAGTGGCAAAGTTGACAGATAAATCACCTTTACTGCCCACTCTACAGAACCGTACATGAGATTTTCACCTCATACGGGCTCCTTGTTCAGTTCTTTCGAGTTCATTGGATCCCTTTCCGCGCTCGAGAATCCCCTCCCACGAACCAATTTCCTTGCTTAACATTAATTATAATTTTACCAATATTTGCGGGTTTCTTAATTTTCTTTCTTCTACATAGAGGAAATAGATTGATTCACAGGTAATACTATATATATATATATATATATATATATATATATATATATATATATATATCTGTGTGTGTGTATGTTATTTTATTTTTATTATGAGTCCAACTATATCAAATTCGTCACTTTTTCTCAAAAATAAATTTACCACTTTTTTAATTAAAATATGCAAGATTGCACAATGCAATACAATGTAGTATTTGTTTAATTGGTTATCAACATGTTATTTATCAAATATTATTACGATTCAATACTTTTGATTTGAATTGATTTATTAAAATAATGTATTCGTTACTATCTCAGTAATCATGCAAAATAATACAAGTGCGAAACCAGCATCGAGTGGAATGAACATTGTGACATCGAGGTGAGGCAAATGGCTGGTACTCATGTTGTCTTGCCCACGACATTTACTAGCGTTCACTAGAGGTCGTTTCACATAATTTTTTCTATACTGAATTGTGTAGCTTATTTATATGCTAAATAGTGTAACCAATTTAGATCTATAAAGTATTTGTTTAAATAGGGTGATAAATATAACTATAGGTTCCCTATCAGAACAAATGTGAGGATGTAGAGGATAAAAATATTGATGAGATCAACATGTATTATGATTGTCATTATATTTTTCCACGCGAAGCGGCGTGGCGAATATTAGTTTATGAAATTCAGTATAAAACTCCACCTATCATGTGTTTKAGTTTTTATCTTACAGAAGAGCATAATGTATTGTATAATGATAAAAAAACACCATAGCGTGTTTTAGGTTGGTTCGAGATAAATAAGAAAAATCTGGAAGCATGAAGTTTGCCTTATGTTTAGTTTCCTAAAAAAAAATTAGTACTCAAAAACAAAAGAATGGACACCTAGAAAAGTAGATTTATTTTCATTAGTACGAATTTACTATATTCCGCCAAAATTGATAAAGTAATGGATCCAATATATTTAACCAAAAGTGGTGTATTTCTCATCTATAGATACAGAGGATGCTTTTTACAACTGTTAAATCTAATAGTGGAGGTTTTCTTAATGTAATATCTAATGACATAACTTTTCTTCTTTTTCGAAATGAAGAAATGGGCATTCTAGATTTAGGGTTACTTTTAATATCCACTAAGATTTCGATCATTACTGGTACTCCACTTGCAAAATTAATGGTGGATGTGCATCTCATTATTTGGGACGAAACTCCAATGATGCATAACCATTATTTTGAAACTCTGGACAAAATATTGAAAAACGTGATGACATTGCAAAATAATTTTAATACACAGCTTCCATTCGGTAACAAAATAATAATTCTTGGTAGAGATTTTCATCAAATTTTGTCGGTTATTCCAAAAAGTACTAGACCAGACATATTTCACACAGTGATCAAATATTCGCATTTATGCACTCATTACATAGTTTTGAAGTAGACCAAGAATGTGGTGTTGAAAAATCACAATGCAGATCTCAATTATATCAAGTTAAAGAATGTTTTCAACTTAATAAATAGTATAGGAGATGTAATAGTTGGAGTACCAAATGATGGTATCGTTTAAATTGAAATCTAAGTTATCTATTATTGAAAGATGATGGAGACCATGTTCTGTCAATTGTGGCGAGCACACATCCACAATTTGGAAAAACTGCTGAATGTTTCGCTTATTTGGAGGGTCGGGCTATTCTTTCCCCAACACTTGATGTCGTCGATTTGATTAATAAATATATGAT
>BMAC01000213.1:582837-597910 GCA_014905375.1 Phtheirospermum japonicum
ACAATATCTCTCTCACGTTGGAATTTTCCTGAAGAAGCCTGTTTTCAGCCATGGTCAGTTATACGTTGCTATATCAAGGGTGACCAATCGTATAGGTTTACAAATATTGATCGACGATGATGAAAATAAACATGTTAACAAAACTACAAATGTTGTGTATAAGGAAATTTATCATAATTTGTAAAGTATATTTCGTCTAATAACGATCCTTTTATGAATTAGATTATATCATTTTGAATACTATTCGATCATTAAATAATATTTAGATGATTTATATATAGGGAGCAGTTATGGTAAAACCATCTCTGGTGTGAGAACCAGTGATGGTTCTTGCTGAAATATACATACACACAGAGAGAGATATATAATTTACGTATACATACAATTACTTATTTAAATATTTTAATACATTTTAAATAATTCTTTTTATTTTAAATAAAATAAAATAAAAAATTATTGTGCAACGCACGGGTACAATACTAGTTAATAAGAATGATGATGATGATGAACGACAACAACTTGCAATATGGGATTATCTGGTTGATCTAATATAATATTGTATTTGAGCTCCATCCTTTTCGGTGACCATTAAAAGAAAATTAATTGTAATTGTCATAATTGTAATGGTTGATGATTAAAAAAATAAAAAGATTATGTGAATTTGATCGCACAAATGATATAATAATAATAATTATTATTATTATTATCATCATCAAATGATAATACTAGCAATGTCATGATATCAATCATAATTACTATCTTTTATTGATATATCATTAAAATAATCATCATACTCATCAAAATATAAAACAGTATTGACACAATGTCAATCGAAATCACTGTCATATGTTTGTAAATCATCATTTATTTCATCGTCACTCGTTATAGGATCTTGTTGTTCATCATTTTTGTACTCGACTATGGTGTCATCTTCCATGTCATCGCCATCGGTTTACATGTCATGTGATGTAGTTGTACTTGAAGATGGACCAAGAGTTTCAACAACGTGGTCAAACGGCATGTTAGCTTGATGTAGCTCAACAGACTCGAGATTTCCAAGATCAACAAAAAGTGAGAATTGTGAAGAGTTATCAGGGTGCAATAGATCTACTTCAGTTAATAAGTTTGTCGATGAACTAACATTCATAGTATGGTGAACTTCATGGACAATCTGCCACTTTGCAGGGTGAGAAGGGTCGCTGGTATAAAACATTTGTCTAGCTTGAGTGGCAAGTATGAACTGGTCGTCTTTGTAACCCTCGATACTGGTGTCTATATTTATGATGTTTCTATCATGCACAATATGTCGATGATGATCAGATTTAAACCATTTATATCGAAATAGGACAATTGACAACCGAACAGTATAATGAGGTTCTATAATTTCTTGTAAAATGCCATAATACATCTGTCCACTCACTCCATGCACTAACACACCACTATTTTGTGTCAGCCGGCGGATGTCATGGTCATGAGCCAAGAAACGAACTCCATTAACTACACGTCCTCCATATGATTGGGCAAAATGGTCACATCTATACGTCAATGCGTACACTTCTTCATATACTGACCGAGGATTATAGTACATGTGGAGTTCATGAATTAGGAACTAAAGTCTCATTTTTTGAGATGAAGGGAGCAATACACTAATTTTTATATTTTTTTTTACTTCTATTGTTTGGGAAATATCTATGTTGGTTCGTATTTAGCTTGGGTCAAAAGGATAAGCTTAATAAACCCATAATTTTGTGGAGTATACTGCAAATTAAGTTCTCATGGATTGAACATTATATCTTTCTGTTGTTAATAGATTCATGTTTGATTAGATTTGGATATCAATTATTCATAAGTTAACCAATGTTTTAGTTTTACATAATTTTGTTGGATTAGGACGTACCTTTTTGTAAAACCAATATGCAAATTCATGTTTGTGCTGAAACTCCAAGTCACTGACACCATGCGCCAACAACTCTTACTTGTGTTCTCTACCACGAAAAAGAATATAAGCCACACGATGTTAACAAACATTGCATCTGTTTTGGTGTTTCTGATGATATAAACTGATGATATAATTAAAAACCCACCCCAACAGTTGTGTATAATCACAAATTAAAAATAAAAATAAAAATATGATATTCTTTATAAATTATAAAACACACCCCTGAGTTGTGCCTTTCATCTCTATACTTTTTTTTCCTTTTCTTTTTATGAAATTTGATTCATAGGTTTACAAAACCCACCCCAACAGTTTTGTTTTATCACAAATAAATAAATAACATATTGAATATTAAAATAATGAAACCACTTACTACAAATACATGTCTATTTCGGGGTAATTATTAAGAATATAAAATTGTGCCTGCTTAGAGCTACGCTCTTGCGACCTCCAAGTTGGATGCACTGTGATCGAAAAATTGAAAGTTGTGATGTCACTTCACATATCGGGTTTCTACGGGGTCGATTGAACTTTGTCTCTATATCATTGAAATAACGAGCACAAAATGTCAATGCTTCTTTTACCACATATGCCTCGGTAATTGACCCCTCTAGCTTAGCTGGGTTTCTTACACACCCCTTGATCTATTTCAAATATGATTCAATTGGATACATCCACCTCAGGTGTTCGGGTCCCCCTAAAATTGCCTCTCCAGGGAGATGCAATACCAAATGGACTATAATATCAAAAAATGTCGAGGGGAAATATTCTCTAATTTGCATAAGATAATAATCACATCCGACTGGGCTGATATAAGGTCACTCATATTCAAACTTTTGGCAGACATTTTCTTAAAAAAGTTACATAATTCTATTATAACATCAGATATATTCTTATCTAAGTATGTACGGGCTGCCACTTGAAACAATCTCTGCATTATGATATGGCAATCATGAGATTTCAATTCAGTTATGTGGACCTGACCTGGAGGTACACACCTTCTCAAGTTTGATGCAAATCCATCTGGAAATCTCACAGACCTAATTCAATTGCAAAATTCAGCTCGTTTGGTTGGGGATAGTGTGTAATGAGACCTTTACTTCATTATCTTACCCCTATCCACGATCAGGTGCAACTCTGGCCTAATTTTCATTCTCATTAGATCGCATCTTGCATTAAGAGTATCCTTTGATTTCAGTGGATCATCCACGATGGTCCCACGACACTATCACGCACATTCTTTTCTAAATGCATCGTGTCGATATTATGTATCAAGTCATTACTAGACCAGTAAGGGAACTATAAAAAATGCTTTTTTTTCCAATTCAACTCATATGCATATTTACGGGTCCTTACACCACCATGACTCTTATGTTTCTCGTGTATTTTTGGTCTGACTCGATTTAGTTGGATCAATATGTCTTTCATTATTTTTTTTACCGGAGGACTCCGAGGTTCTGGTAGACCATCGAAGTCAAGCGAACTCCTCCATCTATGGTGTATCGGAATAAAAATTCTAGTACCAAAGTATATTACCTATCCCAATATGCGCATAGATGGGGTTTCATCATTACATGTGGGACAAGCAATGTAACCTTGCCCGCTCCACCCTGACAGAGTACTTCTTGCTGGGAAGTCATTAATTGTCCACATTAATGCTGCTCGCATGCGATATAAACCACGATTTTTGGAGGAATTTTAGATTTGTTTATGTTTCATTTAAAATTTATTCTCCTATTAATGGTAGACGCGTGGTCGCATATGAAATTTGAGTTCATTTGTTCAATAGTTTTTTTGGTTTCGCTATTTGCATATGTAAACTTGAAACGAGCTGCATTAACTTCTTGTTAAGCCTTCAAAAAAATAAGAATTTCATAATTAAATTGAGTCCACGGGTTTCTAAGAAATCAGTTATCCTCTACAGATTTGTTTCAATCTATTTTGCATAAGTATACGCGAAATACTTTCTTCCAACTCTTTTGCATGAGTGTGTGTATGTGCCTGTGTGATTTTGCTATCTGTACGTGTAACCTAAATTTGAGCTTCATTAACTTTCTATTTGAGTGTTAATTGTTATGCTACCGTTCTTTGAATTTGTTGTTGTTGTCTTTAGTCTGAATTTGTATTTGAGCTTGCGTAGATTGTGTAATGATTTGATCTAGATCAATTAGTTTATTAATATAAAAATGGGTCTCAAACTAAATTATATTATTTGTTTGATTGATTTCATCTTATATAGTTTTCATTTTTTGCTTGATGCTGGAATTGGCTTACCTACAGACTGTAACCTCTTAGTTTTCATTTCTTAATTTTTTTTCTTTTAGCTATCCGAAGGGACGAAGTCTATGATATTACCATGAGCATAAATGTCATTATTCATTTGTCGCAGGTAATGTTTATATGTAATAATAAACCAATTATTTACTTCGATAATTCTTGTGGCTATTCTTTCTTATTGTAATCATCAGTTTCTTTTACAGGTTGTATAAAGTAGAGATAGATACGAGGTTAATTGCCCCATTATTCCTAAAATCCATTTTTCACATATCTTTCTTAGTGATCGATGTTTTAATTTGATGGCTTATTGTAAAGCTCGGTCGGAGGCAGTCAACCTTGTGTCACAAATTTAAAACATACATGTACAAATTAATTGTGAAGAGTATGATAATTATGGTAACTCTTTATAATTAATTATAGGGAGCTGATATTTGCACTAAAGACCTTATAAAGACACCCCTCAATTTACAAAATGTTTTTTTTGCCCTACTAACTACACCTCATAATATACCCCATATACCCTTATATTAAATAACAAACAGAAAAAAAAAATACTCCGCTGTCGAAGAAGCAAAAGAGATAAACACGAGAGAAGATGACCTTTTTTTCAAAATTTATTAGTTAGCAAAGCAAAATTGGTGGTATATTTGTAGATGAAACATGTTTTTGAAGTAAATGTAATTTTAGGTCACAGTCGCCCTCATTCGCAAGTGTTTGAGTCTGATGTTGTTAAAAATATATTTGAAAATTAGAAACTCGTAAGCAAAATAAAGAAATAAAGGCTTGTGAATTTCACAATTTTTTTAAAATAGATTTGCTCCGTAATGAGTATTTGTTTCCTAAGATACAACGGAGGTAACCGGATTTCATAATTCTGGCGAACTGGAAAACAAAAACCTGTAAATCAACAAGAAAAATTGTAGCTGAAAAGAATAAGTTCGCTTATTTTTTGGTATTTTGAACTTGTGGAAATGAACCTGTGTTTATAGGCTGAAAAGGAGCCTCTCAACTTATATCCAGGTTCGTTCTACATGTAACTGATGGAAGTTACAAATGAATTGAAGGAATAAATTAATTTTGTTGTTTCAAATTCAAAATCTAAAAGTTGCAGCATTTTAAGTGTTAAAATAATTTCTGAAAAATAAAGAAATAAATAATTTATTCCAAAGAATTGCGAAACTTGGGTTTTACTAATGAGCTCGATTTCAGTCCGGCATTCATGTATGCACTCGCACACGAGTCCATGGTCCGAACCACGAATCATAATTTGCCCCCCCCCCCCCCCCCCGGCCGCGTACGTAGAGAGAGTTTTCTTTCTTACTAGAGTATCCCTTACCAAAAAGGTGATACCATTTTAACACTTTGAGTCTTAATATCTTTATCTTGCGAAACCCATTTTGGACAAATAAATATATAATTTCGATATTCTCACAACATAGAATACGATTCCACATTCAAACTTATAATTCGACAAATGAGACAAAAAGAAATTGATGTCTAAAGTTCATCCAATTTTTCTTCATATTTATTTATTTTTCCAACAATCTCCCACGTGAAGGAAATTGACAGATTTTCATATTAAAATCCAACTGTCGAAACTTCCCCGCCGCGTACGTGGAGAGAGTTTTCTTTCTTACTAGAGTATCCCTTACCAAAAAGGTGATACCATTTTAACACTTTGAGTCTTAATATCTTTATCTTCCGAAACCCATTTTGGACAAATAAATATATAATTTCGATATTCTCACAACATAGAATACGATTTCACATTCAAACTTATAATTCGACAAATGAGACAAAAAGAAATTGATGTTTAAAGTTCATCCAATTTTTCTTCATATTTATTTATTTTTCCAACAATCTCCCACGTGAAGGAAATTGACAAATTTTCATATTAAAATCCAACTGTCGAAACTTTCATAGGATAGGTAGGAGTTACCCTTTGAACCTTACATTGTAGAAGTATATGTACTTTACTAGCTGACCAGTAGAACGCGATGTCTTTGAACTGTTCTGCCATTAATGTAAATAATCATATACCGCACACAAGATTCTTCCTAACTTATTTCAGTTCTCATAGTTATGTTCATTTATGGCCTTGAACATATGCCTGGTTCTACGAGAGATTCTAATAATTGAGCCTCACATAGTTCTCTTCGAAGTGGCCCCACTTTTCTCTAACATAGGTGATTCTTCATTTGGAGTAGAGTACGCTACTCTATTCGGTGCACCGATGCAAAATTATTAGAAGCCAAAGGCTTATCTTTTCTCCACACATTTCACTATTAAAGAATGAGTAAGGAAATAATATTTCCCATAGTGATTGTATTAGTCTTTTTACAATTAGGTTGTTCATTTGAACCTAAATCTTGGGATCTCTAGTCAACTAGGTTGGGTTCCCATTATATCAACTCATTTGCAGAGGCTTTAATCCCATTCCTCTTGTTATTTTTGCAACTAACTCTCTATTTAAACATTTGGTTAGCAGATCCGCAAGGTTATCCTTTGACTTAACGTAGTCTACAGAGATAGTTCCGGTTAAGAGTAGTTGTCTAATGGTATAATTTATTCGGCGAATATGTCTAGACTTACCATTATACATCTTACTTTTTGCTCTACCAATAGATAGCTGGCCATCGCAAAGAACGCCTATTGTCGACACAGGCTTAGGCCATCTCAAAATATCTTCTAAGAATTGACGTAATTATTCACCCTCTTCACCACATTTGTCTAAGGCTATAAACTCAGACTCCATAGTGGATCCAGCTATTATGGCTTGTTTAGAAGATTTCCATGATACGGATGCACCTCCCAAGAGGAATACATATCCACTTGTTGAGTCGAACTTTTTGTTCCTTTCAAAATTAAAATCTAGTTAAACAATGCGTGTCTACTTTGAAAAGGTTTAAGTTCGCCCGCAAGAGAACGGGGTCACCGTAGACTGGCAAGTTAACTCGAGTCAAGTCTCTCTAGGAAGGCTAATTGAAATTTATTTAAGTGTTTGTTTTTACAAACGAGGAAATAACAAAAATATTACGCTAAACACGCGGACAAAGGGGTTTTTGTTTGATCATTCAAGAGAACTACGATGATGGTTTAAACTACGAGCAATTTAATAACTAATCTTGCAAAAAGAGTGCTAATCTCTGTGCAAGAGTTTATAAAAGTTTTAACAATGAATTCTAAAATGAAATTAAAAATCTTTTTAAAAGATTAATAAAACGGGGGTCTAGGTCCTTAGAATCGTCTCCACTATCAATTGGCATTTCACCAAACAATTAGTCTACGAGTTGGGGTTATCAATCCCAACGTGTAGATCAAACGCACGTAAATCCTAACTAGCCATCATCAACAATCCAATAATTTAACATAACTCAACATGAACATCCGAACAATTACGAAAAGATTGAGGAAAGCAACAATTACTATGATCAAATATCAAACACCGGAAACTACGAGAATTGCAATTAAACTAACAACCATCAATAACATATCAAGCACCTCAACAACATATAATCAGAGCACGAACTAGAATAATTGAAAATGGAATTTAGAAACTTACTAATTATCAAAAGGAAATGATATCATTCAAACAAGAGCTTTAAACTAATGGGTATGAAACCTTCGTCCACAAATCCGAGCAGCGATTAACCAACTACGATCTAATGTAAACTAAAAACTAAAGTTTTGTTCTGGAAAGGAAAGATGAAATGAAAAACGATTCAAGAACGCTTATGGGTTGTCATCCCCAAGAGGTTTGAGAATGTCTTCTCAACCCAGTCTATCACGAACCGGACGGGGGATAATGGGTCCATAATGATTTCTGAATGTGGCTGAGTTCTTGGCCTTTTGTAGCCTTGAAATCCCCTTTCGTAACTTAAAATCTTTTCAAATTTCGAGTTTGTAACGCTTGACATTGGGTAACCCAGTGTGGACAACATACCCAGTGTCATCCGGTCTGATGTCAAACCATCCGAACGGACATCAGGTCCATCCAACCGAATGTGAGTCTAGTGTGCTGACAGCGGGTAACTCAGTGTGGATAACAAACCCAGTGTCAGAGGTAATACATCAAATAGGGGCCCATTTTCTTTGAAACTCCACTCGTGGGCCCACACTCATCCATCTTAAGATCAAAACACTTCAAAATCCCTGAAATAAATATAAAATAAGTCAGAGATACGTATATACAAAAATATGCTCAATCTATCTAACTTATACCAAAACTAACAACAAGTCTAACTAAAACACTAACCAAATGTATACAAAAATCATGACAAATACGTGCAAATCACTTGTTGACCTAGAGTCTTTGATATCTGATATCAAATTGGCATCCGTATATCCCTGTAGAACAGCTGGATAATTACCATAGTTCAATCTAATATCATGAGTATATCTCAATTATCCGAGTAGTCTCACTATCCCATTCTAGTGTTTAACTCCTGGATTACTAGTATATATACTCAGTCTGCTCACTGCATAGGCGATGTCTGGTCCTGTACAACTCATCGGGTATATCAGACTCCCTATTACTCTTGAGTACTCTACTTGAAAAAAAACTTTACCTCTGTTTTTCGATAGATGTTGATTTGTATCTATCTGGGTCCTAGCATGAGACCAATCTTCCTTGTTAAATTTCTCAAGGATTTTATCAACACGATCCATTGGATTGTTCTATGGATTCTAATTCCAAGTAACACATCAGCTAGGCCCATGTCCTTCATGTCAAATCTCAAATTTAACATGTCTTTTGTGGATTTAACAATCTTATCATTGCTCCCACAATAAGCATGTCATCTACATAAAGTCATAAGATAACATATCCTAATTCATTGTCTTTAACGTAGACGCATTTGTCCATTCGTTGATTTTAAATCCACACTCCATCATGGCATTATCAAACTTCTCATGCCATTACTTTGGAACTTGGTTTAATCCATACAATGACTTAACCAATTTCCAAATCTTATTTTCCTTCCCTGGAGCCGAGAACCCTTCAGGTTGCTGCATGTAGATTTCTTCTTCTAAATCTCCATTTAAGAATGCAATTTTTACATCCATTTGATGTATTTCATGATTTCTCAAAGCATATATAGCAATAATCATCCCGATGGATGTTATTCTAGTTACTGGAGAATATGTATCAAAGTAATCAAGATCTTCTCTTTGCCTGTAACCATTAATTAGCCTTATACTTATCAATTGTTCCGTCAACTTTCATTTTCCTTTTGAAAATCCACTTATATCCTAATGGTTTACTTCCAGGAGGAAGATCCTCTAGTTACCATGTGTGATTTTGCAAAACTGAATCAATTTCGCGTATAATTGCCTTTTTCCATAGAGGTCCTTCCAGCTTACTTCTAATTTTGAGGTTCAGTTTCAACCATGTAAGTTAGGAAATCCAGACCAAAGGACTTTCCTAACCTAGCTCTCTTGTTTCTACGTGGTTGTACCTCGACGTCTTCTTCTTGTCCTTTTTCCATTGTTTCTATAGTTCTTTTAATGGAACTGGATTCCATTTAAGACTTAAGTGGAAACACATGTTCAATGAAAGAAACATTTTGTGACTCCATTATTGTATTCTTGTGTATGTGTTCAATCTTAGACTCATGCACAATAAACTGATAAGCACTACCATTATGCGCTTATCCAATGATTGTACGTCGAATCATCGACTACCATAAATCGCTACCAATAGCTAGCGGCTATGCCGCCTGGCTGGTGCATGGCGCCACACATATTTCTTTATAGAGTTCTAATAGTATGAGTATAAATATTTACAAGTCCAATTATCATCTTGCAATTTTACAAAATTGGAATACTAATTGGTAAATGTTAAAAGTTTGATAATAACATATTTAAAAACAAGTTATCGTATCATATATCAATGTTGATCTCAAATCGAAGCTCTCATAAAATCGAATAATATGAATCAATAAATTTTAATTTCAAATATTTATACTTTTTATATTTTAAGAAAAGGGAATATTATGGTTTAATGAATTAAAATAATATTTTAATCATATATATTAAAACTCTTTTAATATGTAACTAGTATTATACCCGTGCGTTGCACGATAATTTTTTATTTTATTTTATCTAAAATAAAAACAATTATTTTAAATGTATAAAAATATTTAAATAAATAATTTTATATATGTATACTTAAGTTATGTGTATCTGTGTTTGTGTGTGTGTGTATTTCGATAAGAACCATCACTGGTCTCACACCAGAGATGGTTTTACCATAACTGCTCCCTATATATAAATTATCTAAATATTAATTAAAGATTGAATAGTATTCAAAATGATATAACCTGATTCATAAAAGGATCTTTATTATACAAAATGTACTTTACAAATTATGAAAAATCTTCTTATACACAACATTTATGTTTTGTTACGATCAATATTTTTAAACCCTTGCGATTGTTCACCCTTGATATAACAACGTATAACTGACCATGATTAAAAACTGACTTCTTCAGGAAAAGTCCAACATGAAAGAGAGAGAGAGAGATTGTACTTGAGTTTTGTTGATCATCATAGCATATGACACAATCAGAGGAATTTTTCATCATTGAGTCAACAACCAATATTACACAACACAAGGGAATAATCGATATTTCTCAATAACATGAGTGAAATTTTAATTTTTAGTTTTAACTCATAGTTCGGGATCCATAACATTTAATGGTATTTAGAAATTCTAATGAGTAGAAGTCCTACAATATGTCAATGTTTGAGTCGGATTTGTATGTATTATCAGACCTAAGATATACTTTACATTCTCTATCATTTTATGACATCATATATTTATTAATCAAATCGACGACATCAAGTGTGGGGAAAGAATAGCACGATCCTCCAAATAAGTGAAGCATTCAGTAGTTTTTCCAAATTGTGGATATGTGCTCGCCAAAATTGACGGAACATGGTCAACATCATCTTTCAATAATAGATAATCTGGATTTCAATTTGAACGATACCATCATTTGGTCCTCCAACTATTACATCTCTTATACTATTTATCGAGTTGAAAATATTCTTTAACTTGACAATTGGGACCTGAATTGTGACTTTGCAGCAACACATTCTTGGTCTACTTCGAAACTATGTAATGAGTCCATAAATGCGAAGATTGATCACTATGTGAACTATGTCTGGTCTAGTGCCTTTTGGAACAATCGGTAAAATTTGATGAAAATCTTCACTAAGAATTATTATTTTATTACCAAATGGAAGCTGCGTATTATAATTGTTTTGCGATCTCATCACGTCTTTCAATGTTTTGTCCAAATTTTCAAAATAATGTCTATACATCATTGGAGTTTCGTCCCAAATAATGACATGCGCATCATTCATTGATTTTGCAAATGGAGTACCGGTAATGATCAAAATCTTGGTGAATATTAAAAGTAACCCTAAATCTGGAATGTCCAGTTCTTCTTTTTGAAATAAGAAGAGAAGTTATGTCGTTAGATATTACATTAAGAACAATTTCACTATTAGATTTAACAGTTGTAGAAAGCATCATCTGTATCTATAGATGAGAAATACACAGCTCTTGGTTAAATGTACCGCATTCATGACTTTATCAATTTTGGCGGAATATAGTAAATTTGTATTAATGAAAACAAATCTAACTTCCTAGGTGTCCATTCTTTTATTTTATTTTTAGTACTAAAAAAGTTTTTTGAAAACTCAACATAAGGCAACTCCGTGCTTCCTTATTTTTCTTACTTGCCTCGAATTACGTTTCATTGTGTTCACTGATCATTATCATTATACAATACATTGTGCTCTTTTGGAAGATGAAAACTTAAACACATGGTAGTTGGAGTTTTCTACTGGATTTTATAACTAATATTCTTCACGCCGCTTCCCATGGAGAAATGTAATGATAATCATAATACATGTTGATCTCATCAATCTTTTTATCCTCTACATCCCCACATTTATTCTAATAGAATGTTATAATGAACCTATAGTTACATTATTGACATATTTGAATAAATACTTGATAGATCTAAATTGGTCACACTACTTAACATTTAAATGAGCTACACAATTCAGTAATAGATAAAAATTATGGGAAACGACCCTCTGAAGAACCGCTAGTAAATGTCGCGGGCAAGACAACATGAGTACCAACACTTGAGTCATCTGTTTCACCTCGTAACTGACTCAAACTTTTGTGCACCCCTTTTTATTAATTAATTTAAAAGCACGTCAGTTTGCTCGCAAGTGTACGAGGTAACCGTAGGGTGATGAGTTTGACTCGAGTCGTATCTCTCGAGGAAGCAGCTGTTCGGTCTTTCAGATGTTTTTCTCAATTTATGAACTAAAATAAAATACATGTATAACTGGGGTTTTAAAAGAAATTGAGTTGATCATTATAAGTAACGCAATAATTAAAATAAGACTAATTAAACTAATTATTCTAACTAAATTATCGACTACGTGCAATAATTAAACTACTTGAACTCAAGAACTAAGAATTAACAGCAACTAATCTAACATCATGAATATAATAACTACCATTGAGCAAGTGCATCATACGAATCTAAGAACGAATAACTAAGCATAAATCAACTCGCATAAATAAACTAAATTAACCAATATCCAATATCCAAGCATAAACACGATTAAGCTAAATAAACTAGAATTAACTAAGAATTAAACTAAGAAATTAACTACGAAATTATCTAAGAGTTTAGAGTACTTATTGTAACTACTAAAAGCAATGAGAAGCTCCATCTATTCCGGAGTTTGCACGTCGATCTTGGGCGAAGATTGAGTCCCGAACACGAATTCGATGTTTTTGGACGCTTTGTTCCTTCGATCCTTGATCTCCGTCTTCAAATCCTCGTTATAAGATGTGGAATTATGTTTATTATCAGCTAAAAATACCCTAGGGGGTCGTCTCGTGTGTTCTCCTCAAAATCCGAATTATAGAGGGTTTATATAGATATTGCAAGTCTTGGCCGCACAAAGAAACCCTAAAATCCGAATTCTGGGAACGTCGCGTCGACGGTGCGTCGACGTAGCGTCGACTGACGCGCGCTGGTGCTCGACGTCGGTGCTGTTTGTGGCGTGCGCGTCGACTGGGCGGGGTGCGTCGACATCGACGCTTTCAGCAAGTTGCGTCGACATTGCGTCGACATCGACGCTTCAGCAAGTTGCGTCGACAGTGCATCGATGCTGCGTCGACTGACACGGATCATGGCTCGCGTCGACGTAGCATCGACGGGTCGCGTCAGTCGACGAGACTGCGCGTCTGCCTCTGTCTCTTTTCTATCTCTTGCTACTCGTTTCGCACGGAAAGCTCGTTCTCCCTATTCTTGAACATCGAGCTTTCGTCTACTTACGCGCTGAACTCTTCCGGTTACTTAGCTGTAAAGGTGAAAACAACGAAATATCACCTATTTGCATCAATTACGATTAAAATACGGTAAAATAAGTCAGAACTATAAAAATACGGAATTATGCTTAAATCGTCCAACTTATACCAAAAATAAATAGAAAAACGTACTAAAAAACTAATAAAAATAAGGACAAATCTACTCTAATCAAACTACCCCACGCTTTATTGGTTTGTTTCGTCCCTCGAACAAACGATAAGTTCAAAGTATAACTAGAATGAAAATAAGTTCAAGCAATGAGTCGTGCCTATGCTACATACGTAATTTTGAAAAATATAGGTACAAGATCCACGCAACGTCAAACACTTGACCATTATTACATTCGTCGCTTCAAAATAAAATCATGCTTCCTCACTAAAGATAATATATAAGTTACCTCAAAAGCACTCAAGTATTTTCTGCATGGGACGTGTATACACTCAAATCATACAATTACATGCACAAAAATAAGCACCAGAAAATCAATCTCTTTTCAATCGCAAATTAAGTGTGCGCTGTCAAACTAAGAATCAGAAAAGGTCTTCGCGGGTTTGTAACGTAAGGCTCTTTGGACGGGTATGGAATATATAAGTCGTGTGGCTACTCATGATCAAACATGATCAACTCAACCTAACCTAATCACGAAAGCAATAGCTTCACCTCGTTCAAAATAAAAACCTCACTAAGCACTCATAACGTAGCCCTTTTAAATATAGGCTATTTCCCAACTCGCAAAACCGTTAAACCGACTTGAAGCTCAAAACCACTTAATCACAACTCTTTTGCCTCTTTAAACATAAGGCCTCATAAAATAAACAATTCGACTCAAGCCTTTATAAGCGTGTAGGCCAATTAATCAACATATCCACCATCCTATCTTTTCTTTTCTTTTTTTTTATTTCCGCCTTTATTATTTTTATTTTTATGGGTATTATTTCTTTTTCTTTTTTTTTTTCTTTTTCGGATGGTGGTCCTAAATTACAAAAATTTAATAAATTCCTAATAAAATTTCCAAGACTTAAATAACCAATAAAAATACGAACTCCTACCCCACGCTTTTAATGGGTTTGTAGGGTCGTCTCAAAAACACTTCATGGCTATAGACATGGATATTTGGCTATGATTGGCTCATTCGGAATTTATAGTGGCTAAAAATATATGAATATGGCCGGAATAGGGTTTTTTTATGTGCCTTAACCTCATTTTCAAAGTCAACTACACACAGCGGTTTCAAAGAGATATCAAGACTGAAACTTATTCACGTACATGCAAATGATGATAAACACTAGGCTACTCACTGGCTTTTTGCATGAAAATTTTTTTGAATTGACGCTGCTTTTAAGGTTTTTGTGAAATCAATTGCGTCCAAGTACCATTTTACATATATAATAAATAAATTTTGAAAAATTATGCACTTATGCACGCTCAAAAGAACTAGAACAAATAATCATAC
>BMAC01000213.1:618465-629068 GCA_014905375.1 Phtheirospermum japonicum
ACGTGACTGAACAAGAATATTAATACATCATGATCAGAAGCTTAATATGATTGGTACTTCTTTAATTTTTGATCCGTTGATTTTTCAAATTTATTAATTGCATTGAAATATTTTTTGTTTAATTTTCGCCTTTTAGTTTTAACTTGTCCAAATCTGTCATTCTATTATTAAACTATATGACAATAGGAAATATATTCATAAATTTGCTTTTATGGTTAATTAGTGAACTTATTATGCCCAACGAACCTCATACAATTCTAGAATGTTCATAACAAAAATTAGCTTTATTTTATATAAGTTTGTTCGTTTTATTTTATATTAGCACGCATTTTAGGTTTAAATTTCAAAAATAGACAAAGTCTTACTTAGGATGATTTGCAAGTTCATACATAATGTTAGAATTTATTATTTATTGTTCACTTGATGGTTGAGTAACATGTTGTGGAAGTGATTTGCAAGTTATTCTGCTAGTGGGTTAAATTTAGAGTTTTCTTGGACTAATGAGGACGGCTGACTTTAAAAGGTTTAAATGGTTGGGTATTATATTAATCAGAATCTAAAAAAAAAAAAAAAAAACAGCTTGCGAAAGATGTTTAATAAATTTTGAAACAAACTTTGACTTAGACCCTGCTTGGTTTAGTTGATTCAAACAGCTGATAGCTGATAACTGATAGTTGGTAGCTAATAACTGATAACTGATAGATGATAGCTGCTAGCTGATTTTCAATGAGTGCTTGGTAAATTAGTTGATTAAAGTAGCTGATTGAAGGTTAATTTACCAATATAGATATGATTAAAAAAATATAAAATATTATACATAAAAAAAGAAAAATATAAAGAATAAAAGAAATAAAATTATAATAATTAATGAAGACTTTCCAAAAGATTATTTAAAAAAAGACAAATACTTAAAAAATAATTAAAAGATAATTATAATAATAAATAAAACTTTAATTATGACTAATAAAAATATTTTCGTAAAATATAAAGTAATATATTAGTTTATAAATAATATATTTTTTACAATATAAAAGGATAAAAAATAATTTTATCAAATAATGTAGGAGCTTATTAGAAAAAACTACGATTTGTAACTTTTTCTGAATAGGAGCTTATTAGGCAGAATAAGCTATCAGGAGCTTATTCTTTGTTCTTACCAAGCAGTCTAAAAGAGCTTATTGTGATGAAATAAGCTATAAGCACTTTCAATAAGCTCAACCAAGCGAGACCTTAGTCGAATTAACAAAAAGGACAAGAGAGAGCTGATTTGTTTTCTCAATGGGTTCGGCGGGTCCAATGGGTCTAGCCCATCAAGAATCGTGTCCAAAACAGGGCAGGCCCGACGGATTTTGAGGCGAGCAGGTCTCGGTTCGGCTAAACTCATCCTGTTGTCATCCTTATTACTTAGCACGAGAATGAAAATGCATTCAAGTAGGATTTTTATTTTATTTTATTTCAAATAAATATGATTCATTCTCTGTGCTAATATTTTTATATTCTAAGTCACTAATGTAGACGTGAAGTGTATTAATGATATCCAAATGTAATAATGAAGCACCGTATGAAAGGTGACTAGAAGTGTCAGTAACTGCAGACTAGGTGTAATTTATGAGTGAGCAGTTATTTATTTTATTAGATTGTAACTGAAGGATATATCGTGTTCAATGATCTTAAGTTTCATATGCCTGTCGCAGGTTTTGTTAACAGCCGGTACAGAAACAACTGCGGGGACATTTGAATGGGCACTTTCCCTTCTTCTAAACAATCCACGTGTCCTCAAGAAGGCACAAACCGAAATCGACAACCACGTCGGACACGACCATTTAATAGACGAAGCAGACATTGCCAACCTCCCTTACCTACGTTGCATTATCAACGAAACATTGCGTATATATCCAGCGGGCCCACTGTTGGTCCCTCGTGAGTCCGCAGAGCAATGCACGGTCGGAGGCTACCATGTCCCAGCAGGCACTATGTTGTTGGTTAACGCGTGGGCCATACATAACGACCCTAGGAATTGGGATGATGCCAAAGAGTTTAAGCCCGAGAGATTTGAAGGGCTGGATGGTAGTCGGGACGGGTTCAAACTGATGCCATTTGGCTCGGGGAGGAGGGGATGTCCCGGGGAGGGCTTGGCGGTGCGTATGATGGGGTTGGGATTAGGATCTCTTATTCAGTGCTTTGATTGGGAAAGGGTTAGCCAGGAGTTGGTCGATATGACGGAAGGTGTGGGGTTATCCATGCCGAGAGCTAAGCCATTGATGGCTTATTGCAAAGCTCGGCCGGTGGTGGTCAACCTTGTGTCTCAAATTTGAAACATATGCACAAATGAATTGTGAAGAGTCTATGTTCACACTAGGAATGCCAATAAACCCAATTAAAATGAGGATCCGCTCGCCCCCGCCTCGACGGGATGAGGATGGGGGCAGATATGGAATTTCGGGTTTTTGCGGGGCGAGTACGGGGATGAGAATAATGTTCCCCCTGCCGGGTATCCGTCTCCATTTCAAACCCGCATATATTATTATTTAAATGTTTATTTGTATATATTTAGAACCATTTTTAAATGTAATAGACTAAATGTTTATCATGCTATTTGGATTTTCTTGCAATTTTTTTTTTTATATTTAAGTAGAACAAAAAATCAAGCTCCGTATTTTTTTTAAAACAAATTAAGTAATAGATTGTAGGCGGGTACAAACGAGTATGAACTGGGTATACGGACAGGACGGATGATTGGGTATTGCGGACGAGATCGGAGACAATTAATATACCCGCGGGGCGGGAACGGTGATACCCTCTTAGTTTGAAGCGGGGGCAGCATGGGGATGGAGATGACTTTTTCAAGACGGGATGGGGGTGGAAAGCAAGGACCATGCACCACCATGCATCACAACCGGACAAATAAATACAGCTGGGCAGCTTGCCAGCCTGTGTGACCGTTTGCTAGGGTTTAGGTTGATAAACTTTGTCCCATTGTATGAACCAATAGACTATGAACACGTAGGGGTCCTTCTAGATTGTTCCTGATACTATTTAATAAACCTTTCAGCATGTAGCCGCATCATATATTGTCGAAACCCTAATGAAGAAAATGTGTTCATTACCTTTCATTTCTCCAGCTTACTGCTATTCCTTTTTGCTATATTTATTTGTTTAACATGGTACCAGAGCCATGGTATTGATCAGTCCCTTTCATGCTGCAAAAGTTGTCCACCAAAAGTAGCATTTAATTTATTTCCCTTAAAAATTTTCTTCTTTTTGCCTCAACATGGCTCAAATAAACCCTCCTCCCACCCCAACCACACCTTATCCGGTCATTCAGCTTCAAAGCCAGCTCATAAGTACTAAATTAAATGATAACAATTATCTCATTTGGAAGCAACAAATATTAACAGCTGTTAGAGGTTATGGATTGTCCAGCTTTCTTGATGGCTCCCAAACAATCCCAAACCAGTTCATCCTTAATGAATCAAGTGAGGCTAGCTTAAATACTGCCTACTCTATCTGGATTCATCAAGATCAACTATTAGCTTCATGGCTTTTATCATCCCTCTCAGAAACTGTACTTGTTACAACAGTTGGTCTTACCACTTCACATGAAATATGGGAGGACAGATAAGCTTTGCAAATGAGAGCAATGCCAAGGCTATGCAGTACAAAATGCAGCTGCAATCATTGAAGAAAGGAACTTCAACCATGAGGGACTACATCAACAAGATCGAATCTTGATGTGACCTTATTGCAGCCACTGGAGAGAGAATTTCAGAGCAAAACCAGATCTTGCACCTGTTATCTGGCCTAGGATTTGAGTATAATCCAGTTGTATTAATTACTTCCAGATCAAGCCCCTGCAGCCTTAGAGAAGCACAATCCATTCTCTTGAGCTTTGAAAACAGACTAGAGGTCACAGATTCACCTAGCCAAGACACCTCCTTTTCTGCAAACCTAATAACTCAAAGTCCTAATTCCAGAGCATATCTCTCTCAAAGAGGCAGAGGTAACATGAGAGGAGGAGCAGGTAAAGGATCAGCTAGAGGCAGATATGGTTCTTACAGAGGTCGAGGAGGCAGGTTTGGATATAGAGGAGAAAGGCCAAGGTGTCAAATTTGTCACTATAACAACCATACAGCAGACAAGTGCTACTATAGGATGGATATGAGCTACACTCCTACCAATACAGCTAATAGAGCCTACTCTCAGTCCTCCACCAGTTCATATCACCCTGATGCCTCCATCAACATAGCAAACATTGGCCCTCAAGACTCAGTTTCAGAGAACAGTTGGTATCCTGATTCAGGGACAACCAGCCATGTGACATATGACATGAAGAACCTCAACCTAGCCACTGAGTACCAAGGCACTGAGACTGTCCAAGCTGCAAATGGTTCAGGTATGACTATTTTGCATATTGGTAACTCTATAGTTTTTGACCAATTCAGCAACTCTCCTCATAATTTTCACCTCTGAAACCTATTACATATTCCTCATGTTAAAAAGAACCTTATCAGTGTGTCAAAGTTTGCTTAGGACAACAATGTATTTTTTGAATTTCACCCTGAGTTTTGTGTTGTGAAGGAAACTTCAACAGGGCTTCCCCTTCTCAAAAGAGTGCTTAAAGATGGTCTATATCACTTCACCCTCCTCACTGCTCAGACTACAGATTCAGCTGATTTTTCCCCTCAACAACCTGAAGTTTTATCTGCATCTTTTTCTAATAAAGCCTTAGACTTGTCTACATGGAACTATAAGCTAGGACATCCCTCTACGGATGTTGTAAGAAAGGCTATATCCAGTTGTAATATCTCCTTTTCCAATAATAAAAATAAATCATTGTGTTCTGCTTGCATGGAATCAAAATCCCATAAACTGCCATTTATTCATTCTACCATTGATGTTCTCAATGCTTTTGATCTTGTTTATACAGACTTATGGGGACCATCCCCTGTCAAATCATTCAATGGTTTTTCTTATTATGTCAGTTTCATTGACCATAAAACAAGGTACACATGGTTTTACCTACTCAAAGCAAAATCTGACACAGTACAAGCTTTCGCCCACTTTCATAAACTTATCCAAACACAGTTTCAAAAGTCCATAAAAATACTACAGAGTGATGGTGGAACTGAATTCAAACCACTTATTCCATACCTTCTCCAACATGGAATAATCCACATAATGTCTTGTCCATACACTCCTCAGCAAAATGGTCTTGTAGAGAGAAAGCATAGACACATAGTTCAAGTTGGATTATCCATGTTAGCACATTCTCATGTTCCCACAAAACACTGAGATGATGCTTTTACCAGTGTTGATTACTTAATTAATAGAACCCCTTCCAAGCTCTTGTTCAAACAAAAACCAGACTACAAAATCTTAAGAATCTTTGGTTGCCTTTGTTACCCTCACCTCAGACAATACAACAAACACAAATTGCACCCCAGAAGCACCAAGAGTACCTTCTTAGGATACAGTCCTTCTCATAAAGGTGTACAAAATACTTTTACCTGATAGCAGAGTCATTATTACCAGACATGTGATATTTGATGAAACTATTTTCCCATTCATCCATTATAAGCAGCCCTCACATTCAAGGATACCTGAACAGGTTCCTCAAGCACCATTACTAACAATACCATTCCCTCCTAAAAACAATCTCCACACAAACTTGCCACCTCCCACACCACCTCCCTCTAATCAACATTCTTCAACATCCTCCTCTTCAGAATCCTCTAATTCACAGAATCACCTCACTTCACAAAATACCTCCCCTACCACTATCAGCACATCCCAGAGCAGCACCTCATCCACATCATATATCCCAATTGGTCAAATAACTATTGATTTACCAATAGAGAATAGTCTTTCACCTGTTCCAAATGTTGCTAACAATCCTGTGCAGGTAGCAAACAGAGAACAAAACATACATCCCATGACAACAAGACTTAAGGCAGGAATTAGGAAGCCAAAGACCTATATGCTGCAAGAGGATCCATTCACTGAACCTAAATCTCACAAGCAAGCAATCAAATACCCACACTGGAAACAGGCCATGATCACATAGTTTCAAGCCTTAATGAGAAACAACACATGGACAGTCACTTCCCTACCACCTAGCAGAAAGTTAATAAGCTGCAAATGGATCTTCAAAACCAAGAGGGATGCTAAAGGATCTGTGACAAGATGTAAGGCAATGCTTGTTGCTAGAGGTTACACACAAGAACCTGGCTTTGATTACACAGAAACATTCAGTCCAGTAATCAAAACATCCACTATCAGAACCATCCTCTCCATTGTTGTTTCCAATCACTAGTCCATAAGGCAAATAGACATTGACAATGCTTTTTTGAATGGAGATATAGATACTGACATTTACATGCAATTCCCTCCAGGTTTTGAAAAATATGCTCCACCAGGAAATGTGTGTAAGCTACAAAAATCCTTGTATGGCTTGAAACAGTCTTCAAGAGCTTGGTCCAGCAAACTAGGCAGTGTATTGTTGCTTCTTGGCTTCAAGATTTCTCAGGCTGAAAATTCCTTGTATTACAAATCCTCACAGGGCAGCATTATCTTAGTCATGGCATATGTGAATGATATTTTAATTACTGGAAACAATAAGGCACACATTCAGTCCCTTATCACTCAAATCAGCCAGTTCTTTTCACTTAAGGACCTTGGAAATATTAGCTACTTCCTTGGCATTGAGTTCATTCCACATTCCAATGGTCTGTTCCTATCCCAACAGAAATACATCCAGGAGATTTTGAATAGAGCTGGAATGTCTAATCAGCAGAACACCTCAGCATGGAAAGCAAGGACCATGCACCACCATGCATCATAACCGAACAAATAAATACAGCTGTGCAGCCTGCCAGCCTGTGTGACCATTTGCTAGGGTTTAGGTTGATAAACTTTGTCCCATTGTATGAACCAATAGACTATGAATACGTAGGGGTCCTTCTAGATTGTTCCTGATGCTATTTAATGAACCTTTCAGCATGTAGCCGCATCATATATTGTTGAAACCCTAATGAAGAAAATGTGTTCATTACCTTTCATTTGTCCAACTTACTGCTGTTCCTTTTTGCTATATTTATTTGTTTAACAGTAGTTCACACCTATATGAATATAAGAGTGAGACAATTGATATTGAAACTATATAGTGAATTAAGCATCTAAAAGATTACCCCTCTTTTGTTTCTGTTTTTATTTTATCAGTGCATTCCCAAAAGGCTCTTCAGTTGATAAACATTCTCCACTTTAAAGAGCCATGAAAAAACAAACAAACAAACAAAATTTACACACAATTTAACTTTCTAAATTTAGAGAATAATAAGTTTTCATTCTCCAAATTTAGAGAGCCAAGATAATTCTCCATAGCTAAATGCAATATCCGTCTATTGATATTTTAGCTTTTGAATGCCCCTTTCGAAAGATAGTTTTTAAAAGTATGCAAATTTGGGAATCTCTAACTCATTTAATTAATGTTGAGAAAGAGAAATAGATAGTCAATATAAAGAGTATGTTTGAAGGTGACAAAGATATCACTCTTTAAATTTAAACTTTTCTTTATTTTATTAAGATGTTATACAAATTTAAGGAGTCTTTTGCAATGCTCCGAGTTGTAAACATGACAAGAGTGATATTTATCATTTGATTTTCAATGTACGTGTGTTTTCACACACAACTATAAATATAGGGTTCATTTATCATCTGAGTCAATTCTAGTACGAGAATTAGGGATAAAGATAAATTGGTGGATTGAATAATATTAATGGCTAAGAATATGATATGTTAATGGGTTAATTGTGTAAATTCTAATAAGAAATTAATATCGTCTACACATTAAGGGTAATTACGTCCTTTTCAATGAGTCAGTTAACTTCAGCTTATCACAAGCAGTTTTGTACATGACCACACTTTATTTAGTGTGGGGAGTTATAAAAACTTGTTTGTTTATTATACTCTATTTAACCCTAAATATACAATATAGATGTAGCACGAAATGAGTAAGGTCAATTTTCATTAGGACTATATATTGATTTAAAGTTCATAAGTAATATAATATACATAATTTAGGTTTATCTAAATCTATAATTTTTTATTTTGTCGTATGAACGACAATCATAAACTAATAAAAATATGAACTAATAATTCTATCAAAAATCAAAGCATACTCTATTTAAGAAGGGGATGTTTTGGGGTTTGAGATTGTAATGAGTTCCTATATGTTCTTTTTTATCAATCAAGTATTGTTTGTGATTCAATTCACTATAAGTCATCACAAATATAGTTTAACTATTCTCTCAAAGTGAATAAATCGTAGATTGTAAGTATGAAAAGGCTTCTCCACTTGAAATTATATTTAGAACTACAAAAGATATTAAAAGTTTTTACGACTTTACTATTAATCTCAAACCTCTCGATTTTATTTATTAGAGTGTATCGTGTATGAAAGCCTATGGGTGAATCTCATCTCTTGAATTTTGATTCATCAAACTATTAGTTAAAAAAGGTTGTCAAACAATCACAACTACATAAGTTATAAATTTATTCAAATGGTCTTTGAGTTTAATTGATTCTTTTCACATTAAAAAAAACTACATGAATTCGACTTTGGTTATAATTTAACAAGGTATTAAAATCTTGATGAATTAATATTCTATTAATATATTTTTTTTATCAGTTTGTACATATATATTTACAAAATGCTCGTCACTGTAAATTTTGAGCAAATTAAAAATATGGTTATAAAAAATATAATAATATGGATGAACGGTGGAGTACACTTATTAGACAATGACGAGACAAAATATGGTTATAAAAATATTATTTAGTAAATATGAAACAAAATCGAACTTGTCTTTTCTTTCATAATTTTATTTTTTGACAAAATAGGCGATACAAGGACAAACCTAATAGAGTCATATCTTTCAATCTTCTATACGTAATTCGGCTAAAATCCAGACTTTGACCCAGAAAGTGTCACAGACTTGACAATGACACTTTTTTTTTTCATTTTCCTAAAAATTTAAAAAATTTATATTATGAACCTAAGTGAAAGATAAATAACTTTATACAATTATTTGATTAAAATTTGAAATCAAAATTATACGTGGGTAGAATGAAAAAATAAATAAATTATATAATTGCACAATATAAAGAATTCAATACATTATTTTAAAATTCTTAACTAAGAAATTATTTATGAACATTTGTATATTAATAGTTTGTGACTAATTACTATGACTTTTTGTATTTAATATATATATATATATATATATATATATATATATATATATATATATATCACTACAAAAAAACAGGAACTTTCCGAGGGATTTTCCGAGGGAAAACCGAGGGATATAAAAATCCCTCGGTTTTTTCCGAGGGAATCCAGTTCCCTCGAAAATCCCTCGGAAATCAGGGCGCTAAATGTTCCCGCCATATTTACCGAACGAAAAATCGAGGGATGACCGACGGATGGATTTCCGAGGGAAGTCGTCCCTCGGAAAACCGAGGGATACTCAATTCCCTCGGTTTGATTTATTATTTTTTTTTAAAAAAATAATTATATTTCCGAGGGAATAAAATTTCCCTCGGAAGTATTCCGAGGGATCGATGTTTCCCTCGGAATAATCCCGAGGGAATTTGTATTCCCTCGGAAATGTAATTAATTTTTTTTAAAAATTTAAAATAATTAAAATCGTAAAAAATAGAAAAAAATAATACAAAATAGGATTTATTTCCGGGACGCTTAGGCGCACTCCTCCCCATCCCGGTCGTAATTTTTTGGGTTTTGTTTCTATTTTTTACTATTTTTTTGGATTTTTTTCTATTTTGTTATTTAACAAATAGGCATGGTTATTTTCGGTTCAATATTATTGAAACTATATATAGGGTTAAATTATTATTATTAGTCATGTGAAAATCACAAATTGCCAAAAAAAATAAAAAACAGAATAGCATATTTTGTATATAAATAAATAAATCTTATTTTAGCCTCTTAAATTATTACAGATCGATTTTGCTTATAATGGAATTATAAAACCGAAAAAATCCGAAAAAATAGTAAAAAATAGAAATAAAACTCGAGAAATTACGACCGGGGTGGGGAGGGGTGGCGCCCCGGCGACCCGGAAATAAACCCTATTTTTTTTCTAGTTTTTTCTATTTTTTTCGATTTATTTGATTTTTTTTTTATTTTTAAAAAAAAACCGAGGGAATGAAAATTCCCTCGGAATTCCGAGGGATTTTTTCAAAATTCCCTCGGAATTCCGAGGGATTTTGAATTCCCTCGGAAATGGCAAAAAATAAAAAAAATAGAAAAAAATAGAAAATTCGTAAAAATAAAAACCGATCCTATCATCTTAGGCACATGGGGGTGGTTTTGACCCCAATTTTCGATCGTAAAATACCAACGAGCACGTGCGTGCCCTCACGTGTCGTGGGTTCGACCAACAACAAGAAAAATCTGATCGATCGATGAACTCCTTCGGTTGGAAACGTGAAGCGAGGTAGCGTCGTGATTTTTTGATATTGGAGGAGGTGTGCGTCTCGTCGTTGTGGAATCACGGGGGTCGGACGTCGATCGTTTAGTGCG